>JBBPOM010000979.1:0-15211 GCA_038091455.1 Leccinum uliginosum | reverse complement strand
CAGGTTGTGGGAACATGAAAAGTATGAGCGAGAGAACGGAGAAAGAAGAGGGACTCCGGGAGGGTACAGCAGAGAAACAGGGATGGAAATTGCATTCCAGACAAGTTCGTTTTCCAAGTCTCGCCTTCGTGAATATTAATCGCTACGGTGACGCGTGAGGTGTAGCGTGTAGCGAGCGCGAATGGGATTATGGATGTGGGCAGAATGGAGCCGGGTCCGTCGAGCGAGCTGCCTATACAGGGTGAGGGCATGTAGCGCAGTTTGACCCCGCAAAGGAAGGAGGCAGGCCCGGTTTCTTCAGCAGACGAGTGGGCGAGTAGACCTCAGTGAATGGCATTTATGGTGAGTGGGACCGTGGCAGGCCAAATCCAGGCGAGTCATAGAGGCGTGGTAAGCGGTGGTAGATGTCCTCGTAGGGTCGTCAGTGCATGATCTACATCAGAACAGAAGAAAAGAGCCACAACACTTTGTTCTAGGAAGGTCACGTGTCGCTCATGCCACGAGGACAACTCCGATCGAGGCGACATCAAGCGCTACTTACCATTTGCTTTCACAAAAGGAACAGACAACATCTCGCTACCCCCGCTCAGTCGCCACGTTCACTGCATGCCGCCCTACGGTCGTGTCGCCATCACGGTACGAACTGTGTCACATGTCATATCGAACGACGCTCCTGCCAGCCTTGTAACCCGTTGGTCCACACGACTCGAATGAAGAAAAAAAAAATCAGTCCGGACCCCTCCAAGCGTCTCTCCCGACGAATCAAGTAAACGCTCCTGCTCCGACGACCAAGTTTTTCTGGCTGAAATGACAGACGTAGGTGAGATCCGCCAAGGAGACGGACGAGCCGGCGGTCCATAACGTCGCATAAGTACTCTCGGATCACCAACAAATGGCTTGGGCGGGCGAAAAAAAGCCTCGGCGCTCTACATGGAGAATATCCAATGTATCGAAATGGAAACCTTCCTTGCACGGGGAAATGGAGTCGACCGAAATTGACTTTAGGTAAGTAAACATCCCGAGTTCTCCGAGTCAGCGCCGCTAGCATCGCTTTATCGAGCGCTCTCGACCTTTTGCCAGTGATTACATACACACACACCTCGTACGTTCGGATCTTACTATACTCGAAACAAGAACTTGACCTCTACACACACGAGGAACGCTCAGACAAAGGAAACAAACTATTTTGGTTTCAAACAAGGTCATATGCATCTCCGGCCAGATGTACGTGGAGACAAGTCTTATCAACCCGTCCTTGTGTCTGGCGGGTATCACTAAGCTGGTCGTGTGTATCAGCTGCTGAAACACGACCGTACAGGTCCAGAGTCTACCGGGAGACTGGCGTGAATCACAGGACTGTCGTCCGGCGACTCAAATATGTGTACTTACTGCAACGAGTTGACTAGGTTCAAGGGGGAGGTGACACGATCATGATCCGTCCCCGCCCACGGCCAGACATGACCGCTATCACCTATCGCGTTGACAACTTGACCGAGTTTGCCGTTACCGGCGTGATGGCAAGTTCTTGGAGCATCATGATCGATTCGATCGACGCACATGGCAAGGTGGCACTAGTACTGCTGTGTAGTTTTGCCGTTTCTCGAGGAGTACCTACTAGTTCACGAACGTTCGACGCTCGCTCTCCCCACCCAAACAACGTCGTCGTCCCGTGGGATACTCAGCAGCCCACATGGCACCTGGTCGATCCGCGCTCGTTGCACACGACACCGGGCTTCATTGGATCCACTGATTGTTCCGTCACCAACGTTATCGATGACGGTCCATCAAGACCCAGGCTGTGATCGCGCAGTTTACGCCCACTTTCGCCCTATATGTAGATCACAACCAACCCCCGCCAGCCTGCACTAAAAAGGGTGAGGGGGCGGCGCTCCATTCTGCCTCGTTGACTTAATGATGCAATGGTGGCGGCGGCGTGGCGACAGAATCGATCGTATTCTGGGCGTCTGCACGTGTTGGGGGGTACACCGGACCATCGATCCGCCTTGTTCCTATATTATTTTCCCTGTCCGCGGAAACGCGATTGGGCGAGACAAGTAAAAAAGGCGGATAAAGTAAAAGATAGACGAAGAGACAGAGAGACAGAATCAATACCTTGACCCCGCACGAGGGCACAGGTTCCGGTCGGAATGTAAGCGGATCCCTCGCGCTTGTTTTGTTTTCTCGTTTTATTTTACTTTTTTGCTTGTTGTTCGTTTGGTCCTCGGGTGCGATTGCGGATGTGAACGCGTGAAGATGGAGGAGATCTGCGAATCGAAGCTGAACGACAAGGTTATATTATAATTTGTTGTGTATTGATACGCGTTTGGAAGCCGAGGGCGTCGTGCCAGTGAGATGTCGAAGGGACCCGCGGGGCAGTCCTGAATCTGGTTGGTGGCGGCGATCGTTTGGTTAGAGCATACGCTGGACGGGGGGGCTGTTTTCGCCCATGTGCACTTGGTAGCGAGCGACGTAGCGAGGGTCGGAGTCAAGCACTGCCAGGGTGTGTCAGGGAAAAGAGTTCCAGACCATGGCCGAATGGATCCGCGCCTGGTCCGATATAGAAAAATCCGAAAGGGGAATGCGGTATATGAAGGGAAACTTTAAAAAAGGGGGTGTCAATGTGAGGAACCCGACCGTAAATAACTTGGAAGAGCCCCATCATCGCGTGGGGTTCGTTGGGGCGATTAAATAACACAGTCGTACACAACTTACGTTCTAGGTGCCTCCCCCGGACGTTCGGTTTCGTTCAGGCCGGGGGGGAGGAGGTGGTGGCCTCTTCCTGGACCGGTGATTCCGGTAGGGATCACCCTCGTCCACCCGGACGCCCCGCCGCAATAGGTTCATTTCCCCCTGCGAAGAGATGTCGCTGAGGCTGCCACAGGGTTGATATCAGATTAGGGGGAAGAACGACATGCGTCGTCGAGCCTGCCCAAGCAGTCGGTCTTTTTGGCAATACGACGTGGGATACTTCTCGTACATACTATAACTCACAAAAGAACAGACCTGCCGTGGTCACGTCGACGCCCCATCGGCGTTCGTTTGGCTTTTTGAAATTTGGGCAGTGCCAGCTCGCTTGTGTACGGCGGTCACCTTCCGGGAGTCTTACCTATATTATTCTTTTTATTCTTTTTTTTTTCCCCTTCGAAAAAGAAACATCAAAATAAAAACGAAATGAAACGCCGCGAAGCAACTATCAGACGCCATTCCGGATAAAAATCGAACGGGACACACGGTAACGGGGGGGCGATGAAGGGAATTATCATCATCAGCATCAACCGACCGTCTCTTCTGCCTCTCGACTCGATCTTATCCCCCATCGTTCCATCGCAGCCATCGCCATCACGGTCGCGTGTCACCACCGACTCCACTGTCGTTACCACCACCCTCATCACCCTCACCAACCCCACCACCAGCGCTCACACTGGCAACCCTACAACCATGCCCACTCGCCCCACGTTCGAATATACTCCCCTCTCCTACGCCTACCCAGACGACGAATCCGACAAAGAACTCTTCTTTCTCCAAGCCTCAGGTGCGATCGCCGCGAGCCATCTCCGCACCGTCTTGTTGTATTGGGTCAACAAGGCGTTCAACGACGGCGAGGAGGTATGGCAGGTCGTACGTCTCGATCGTAAGGAGGGAGGTGGGTACAAGTACGTGTATCCGGATTTGATCGTCGTGGACGGGGATAGGGGGAGGGAGCGTGAGCGTGAGCACGAGCACGAGCCGGGGCAGGGGATCGTCGGGAATGGGGTGGGAAACGGGCATGCGATGGGGAACGGCCATCGGCCTGGACACGGCTACAGTCACGGCCACGATCGGGGGTTCGGACACGGCCATGGAAACGGCCATGACCGGGAGGTCGAGCAGGTGGAAGACGATGAGCGGGGCGAGCTTGTCTCGCTGGGTACGTTCACCCGGGACCAGCGCGAGGCGCTGCTCGAGTGGGCAGAGGAGATCGAGTACGACGAGCGCGCCGAGGGGTGGCAGTGTTTGCGGTGGATGGGTACGCTGCTGGACCGGATGATCTATGAAGGGTTGGTCAAACGAGAGGTCGTGGACGCGATCCGGGGCGTGGTGCCACTACCGTCAAGTTCACGGTAGACACGTCGGCAACGACGGTGACGAGGGCGACAAGATTGGCGCGATGAGGGATGGTTGGTACTATTGACGACGAAGACGATCTCAACAGTAAGTTGTTTCGCCAGTACTGCTCCAACGACGACCAGCTAACGGATCGATCCAGCTATCTCTACTAGGGCTTGGGTACAGGGACGCCATCTTTCATGTCTTTTTTTTCTTCTTTTCTACATCCGACTCTTTCCCCAATGTCTCTCTAGGTTTTTTTTCCGTCTTATGTACTTTCTTGTGAGTGCGTGTATCCATTACCTGCATCTAATCTGGGCGCCGCTCGACCAGCTTTCCTTTTTCGCTTCTTCGTCTTTTTGTTTTTCTCTATCTCGCGGGCAAGGAGAGGAAAACACGTGTATCGAAAACAAAACCAAGCGTCTAGTCCACTCGTGCACTCCCAGCGAGCCTCTTAGCTTCTGCTTCCTCTTCGGTGACTATCCTGCCCTGAATCTCCTTTTCTACCTCCTCGGCGAGTTCGCGTACGCGATCGCGATTTGCACCGATAAGCGAAATGTAAACGCCACGCTGGAGGAGGGGATACGAGCCTATCCGAACGCCTTCCGGGAGCACGCGTTTTTGGAGCGTGGCAAGGAAGGGTGCGATCGACGATTCCGGCAGACTGACGGCACGGGAGAAACGCACGGGTGATGCGGAGAGTGGCACGCGTTTGAATCATGATGGTGATGATGACGATGATATCATGTCATAAATGCGAACCCCTGAGGAAATGAAATCCAAAAGAGTAAGACGTGCCTTGTGAATACTTGAAGGCGAAACGGGCGTGCATCTGGCGGCGGGAGGGGAAGAAAGTGTTTGAGGTGGTCGAGGAGCTTTTGGAAGAGGGTCGGGATGCCGGGGAAGATGCAGAGTTTGTTCTCGAGGCGTACGATGGGCTGTGTGGACGAGAGTGAGTTGAGGGGAGAAGAGGAAAAAGAGGGGAAGACGAACCACCCATACGTCTGGTGCGACGAACAAGACCTCGGCTGCTTGTGGGAAGAGGGCCATGCGCTTGCGTGCGATGTGCTGATCCTCTGTCTGGTTTGCAAACGAAGGGCGGAGGCGGACATGGTCTTCCATGCGCTTGAGGGTCTCGGGGTGGTATGCGAGGTCCTGCTCAAAGGCCTTGGCGAGGGACGCGTAGGTGATGTCTGGGGACATGAGCGGGAAGTGCACGGGGCGCGAGAAGTGGGATCGGGGGACGCACCGTCGTGGGTGGGGCCTATGCCGCCAGAGGTGATGACGAGGTCGTAGTGCTTGACCATCCTGCGGCTCGCCTCGACGCTAAGCAGGCTTGTGAACGAGCGGGAGGGTGAGAGCAGAGCAGGACGTACATTTCGTCCTCGTCGTCGGCGACGACCTCGATGCGCTTGCTAAGGGTGACTCGTCAGGGTGTGCTGAATGGGCGGGTGCAGGGGTGCGCACAGGTCGATGCCGTGCTCGAAGCAAAAGCGGGCAAAGTAGTTCGAGTTTCGGTCGAGTGTCTTTCCATTGAGGATCTCGTCCCTGTGAGAGGTGTGTATTGATAGCGATGTACAACAAGCTTCGTACCCGATGATGAGGGCTGCTGCAGTCTTGATGTAGTCTGATTTCATGAGTACTCTCGTCGTCGTGTGTGCAAGACGGAACATGACAATGATTATGTAATTCTCACACGTTGTACTCTCTCTCATCAGCCAATCAACGACCGAGTTCGCATCACGTTGGACGTGCACACGAGCTCATAAAGACTCTGACATGTCCTTCCGTCCCATCGCACCACATAGTATGCACACATACACAGCAGCTTGCAACCCACCACGCAAGGCAAAACGTCTCCGTCAAGACGAAACACAATCCTTCTCCATCCCCGACGACGACGACGACGACCAAGACGACATCTCCCACAATCATCCCCCTAAGCGCCGTGGTCGCAAGCCTGGAACACTCTCCCGCGCTGCCCGCGAGGCACAGCGCAAAATAAACCACTCCCTTATCGAAAAGGCCCGCCGCACAAAAATCAACCATGCACTCGCCACCCTGCGAGAGCTCGTCCCACCAGACGTCGGGAGGGCCTCCGAGCTCGCGGACGGTGACTCTGACTCGGACGATGCACGCCCGCAGAAACCCCATCCAAAGCCAAAGGCTGCCGGCGAAAAGGAGTTCAAGCTGGAGATCCTCGTCCGCACAGTCGCATATCTCCAGCAACTCACCGACAGGGTCGAGCAGCTCGAGCACTCGGGCTGTCCGCACTGTCGCAAGTCCATCTCCTTTGCATCCGCCCCCGATGGAATGCAGCCGTCGGAAGAGGACCCTCCCGTCCCGGACGCGCCCGCCAGCCCTTCCACCTCCGTCCCACCCTCACGTCTCCCCTCCATCTCTGCTTGGCTACCCGTCTCCGCCGAGGAGCACCGCGCACTCCTCCGCACTCCATCACAGTCCCCCGCCTGCGACAGTACTTTCGGCCCGCGCTCTGGCCAACTCCCCACACCACCCTCCTCTGCCGTCTGCGCACCCGCCACTAACGGGTTCCAGATGCCACCTGTCCTCACCCTCCCCTCTCCGAGCACGTTCCTCCCATCCGCTACACCCCACATGCAGCCCCGCTTCTATGGCTTCAGCCCGCGAACCACCGCGAAAGTCTCGCCCGTCGTGTCACCGCTTTATACCCCCGAGGACGAGACTGCCGCATCCCTCTTGCTGCGCATAAGCGCCACATCCCCACGCGTCGTTCCCAAACCCGTCTCTGCCCGCCCGCTAGAAGTGGACGCAAAGCAGTTCAGCGCTGGCTACGCCCTCACACCGAGTAGACTGCTTGGTTTGAGCTCAGAAAGATGAGAATACCTCTGTACGATACCCCTCCAATAGTCGAAAAAAGAAGTCTTGTAGTATGTATTGTAGTACTTTACCATGTACGAGTGTTTGTTCCTGTTTATCATTAGCCTTTTTCCTTCTTCCTAATGTTGTTGGCACGTCCTTTGCAATCGCTGCTGCATGTTCACCGGCGATGCATCTCGGACGGTGCGAGGACACAAAAGAGCTCAGAGCGTAAACGACGACAAACGGTCAGTGTCATTCACTCTCCCCTGCTACCCATCCTCAGCGCCACGACAGGGTGACACCTTTCTCGACCACGTCGTCATCCACATCCGAGGCGGTACGCCCCCTCTTCCCTCTCTCTTCGCCCACTGCTGACCCCGTCCATCGCGCCAAGGCAGAGGCGGCAACGGCTGCGTAGCCTTCCACCGCGAAAAATTCATATCCATGGGCCCACCCTCAGGCGGCACCGGCGGACGCGGCGGCGACGTCTACCTGATGCCCACTCCAGAGCTCACCACCCTCTCTTCCGTCCTCCGACGCGTCCGCGGTCACCAGGGCGCACACGGTCGCGGCAGCTGGCAAAACGGGCGGAACGCACCGCCGATGGTGATCAAGGTCCCGCTCGGGACCGTCGTACGCGAATTACCGATCGACGATCCGCGGCGCGCGCGGGACGAGTGGGAGGCTGAGGAGGAGGCCCTCGCAAACCTAGGCGTGGACGAGCGCCGCATGAAGATGCTCGCGAGTCGATGGGTGCATTATCCGCGGTCCGAGGAGGATAATTTGGGGAGGGACGCGTTCAAGCAGGCAGAAGCGGCGATGTGGAGGGAGGAACGCGAGCGACGGTGGACGATGGTGCAGCGCCGGGCGAATCACCCCATTCATCTCGATCTGAGCGAGTTCGAAGGCGGTGCGGAGGTAGACGTCAACGCGCCGCTCGCCCTTGGCAAGACCGAGTATTTCGGACACCTGGTCGCGCGAGGGGGCGCCAGCGGTCTTGGAAACCCGCATTTCCTGTCTCCCGCGAACCGCTCGCCCAAGTTCGCTACCAAGGGCCACGAGGGGGAACGCGTGACGCTGGAACTGGAGCTCAAGATCATTGCGGACGTGGGGCTGGTCGGGATGCCGAATGCGGGCAAGAGTACGCTGTTGCGCGCGCTCACGGGCGGGCGGGCGAGGACCGAGGTGGCGAGTTATGCGTTTACGACGCTGAATCCGGTCGTGGGCGTCATACGGGTGGCCGACGATGGGACGTTTGAGGGCGAGCTTCGCGACGTGCACGTGTTTGAGGAGACGGCTGTCGAGGAAGCGCGGCGATTGCAATCAGCGATCGAGGACGTGGAACTCGAAACCGAACTGGAGGAGACCCAAGATTCGTCGTCCTCTGTCGATCCAGACCTATCCACGCTCGACCAATTCGCGATCCTCGAGACCTTCCGGTTCACGATCGCGGACAACCCCGGTCTGATTTCGCGCGCGTCCGAGGATGTCGGGCTTGGGCATACGTTTTTGAGGTCGATCGAGCGGTCGCATGCGCTCGTTTATGTGGTCGATTTCTCTGGTCCTGAGCCGTGGGACGAGCTTGGGGTATTGAGGGAGGAGTTGGAGAGGTATCAGCCTGGGATGAGCGAGCGTGCGCGGTTGGTGGTGGCGAACAAGGCGGATTTGCTTGGTGGGGACGACGAGGAGGCGGTGAGGGAGGCGAGGGAAAAGTTGAAAAAGTTGGAGGTGTACGTGGAGAGGGAGATGGGACCGCGGAGGATGGACGTGGTGCCGATCTCGGCCAAGTACGGGCAGAACTTGAAAAAAGTGGTGGAATTGATGCAGGGGTACGTGAGGCAGGCTAGGGTGGGTGGAGAGGCGTAGACTACTAATCTAATGCTTCGACGACGCAAAGCGGATCAGATGAGAAGTGCGAGAACATGGGCACGATGCATCGACGGGACTTTGATCATCAAACGTGCAATCATGCCATCATGCGCGTGCCAGGCGTAGCATGAGCCCCACACATGTCTTTCCTTCAGCCGGCCTCTATTCCTATCTCCGTCCACCGATCCTATCCTTTCATCGCGCGTGTAGCGGCCACCAACCACATCTCATGACATTGCCTACCCGCCGTGCAACGTCGAGATGAACACGATCTCGTCGCCGTTCTTGAGCTCGTACGCGCCTTCGCCTTCGAGTTCCCAGTCGGTGTCGTTGATGAGGACGAGGATGCCTGGACGACTGTCGGTGTGTTCCGGATGGAAGTCGTGTAAAAATAAAATAAGAGTAAGAGGACAAAGAGATAGAACGACGGGACAAACGTACACGGTATCGCCATCCATGAACAGCTCGGGACGTTCGGTGAGGAGGTTCGTACGGAGGTGGTGCATGAGGTACGTCAAGTCTGTCGATCGCGTCGATTCCGGTGGTGATGCGGACTCGGACCCTTCCTTCCCGACTCCGGATGGGATCGATGCGGGGAGGGAGAGGGTATGACTGCGTTTGTTGCCAAAGAGCAACTCGAGACCGCCGTTGAACTCGATGTTGAGATTGATCGTCGACATCTATCTAACTTGCAAGGTACTAGATCGGGGGATCAAAACCACAAAGCCTTCGAGACCGATGCCAACAGCGCCACCAAAAAAGTGACAAGTCTGTCGGGCATATGGTGTAGCTGGTTATCACATCCGCTTAGCATGGGTGCTGAGTGCGGGGGGTCTCCGGTTCGAGTCCGGATTTGTCCATATTTTTATTTTCGGTCTTCTCTGCCAGTTTACGGTCCGAGTCGTGTGAAGAGTCTGGACCCTCGAACGAGTCTCTTTTTTTTTCACTGAGGCCACTGCGTGTCTTCTATATGAAATACCCTCCTTGGATTCAACGTGGTGAAATTCCCGCGCGCTCAGACAGGATACATCGCATAACTACGCACGCCACGGGAAGGGTGTTTCGGCCGCCCACGCGGGGAACGTCATGGTAGGAACGTGCGTCGGCTTGAGATGTCATGGTGATCACACGAGCTGGGGAAGGAAGGTGAATGATGTGATGATTTGAACAAATACAAGAAAAAAGAAGGTATGTACTATGGACAAATCCGAACTCGAACTTCTGGAGACCCCTCGCACTCAGCGCCCATGCTAAGCAGATGAGGCTAGCTACACCATATACCCAACATGAGCCTCGGCGCTGTACGGAAGACGGCCCGTCACGCAAGGTTTCCCATGCTCCGAGTCTACCTAAGCGAATGAACTAAATAGAGATTTCACAGGTGTGGTAGCATCGATGCCGTGCATGTGCGCACGATCATACGGTTCGGTTCTTATGTTAAGTAGGAGCCTGATCAAGATGAGCTCTGATATCTCGTATACTCGATCGAACCTCGGAGTACAATAACCGGGCCACTGTGACCGGAAACGGAAACGGAAACGGACGAACGTCGACACTGAGCGCAGAGTCGACGCCTCCGAACCGACTTATCAACGTTCGTGTTCTTGATTCGGTGTCCCCCCCTCCATCCAATCAAATGCCTTGCCTGACCATATTCCTGCTGCTGCAGCTGCGTGCCACTCTCACTCCGAGTTTTTGCCCCGCATGTGCCTTTTAACGTCAACCTGTGCGAATCTAGTACCGCCCAGGCCGGCTGCGTTGTTGCTATTTGCGAGTGCGGGATCGACATCACAGTTCAAGTTGGACGCGTGATCATGCAGCTCGGACAGGGATGTCTGAGAGCCACGACTTGGGAGCACAGTTGGGTCCTGATGGAGTCGCAAGCAACCTATACACTTGGATATGGATCACAGTAAACGAGCGGTGACCTACGCCCTCATCTAATTAGCCACCAACGCTCGCAATTTCGACTCGGCATCTTCCCACTTCCCGAGAGCCCCGCGCGATTCCTCAATCCAATCCCATCGCTTGAGCATCTCCTGCCCCAATGACTCCATTCCCTCCCTCTCGTATGCACCAATCCCCCTATCATCCAGATCCTCATCTTTACGCGTTCCATCGTAGTACCCTGGTTCCATGAAGGATTGCATCCATCCGGTCGACAACGAAATGCGAGCTACTTCACGCGCAAACGGGAGACGCGTCTCTTCGTAGATGCGAAGTACGTCTCGGATGCAAGAGAGCGTGGCGAGAGGATGTGCGATGAGTCGGCCGAGTACAAACCCATCCTGGATACATGTCAGTGACAACGAGCGACACACGACGATATGAATGCGGGTCGAACCTCGATTGCTTGACCCCCTCCGGCACCGAAATGAGGCGTCATGGCATGACACTAGGGATTCATATTCGTTTGACAGAACGTGCGTATCACATCCGAGAAGACGCACCGCATCTCCGACAAGTGCAACCTGTTTCCGCACGCAGAACGGGAGTGGGTTCACGACATGGAGAGCCCACCTTGATGGCTTTCCGCAGAGCTGTATGTGCACCGATCAGAATGGTTGAACGTATGGCTCAAATCAACAAGACCTCACTCCCACTACTGTCTTCACGCCAGGTTCAAAGTTGTTGAAATATTTGGCCATTTCATCACGAGTCGAGTCCGTTACCCAATTGCCTTCGTAGTGCGTACCCATTAGGCTTGGATTGCCAATAATACCCACCACATTGATGATAGTTCCTTTGGCAATCGGATAAGTGACGAGGTACTACGAACGGCAAAAAGAGTAGGAATGAATAAAAAGAAAAAGACAGATCACATGGACGTACCGCTCCCTTTCCAACAAACTATATGATTTCAGAGAAATAAAGTTCAGATTTCTGCGTGGGTCAGTCGGTCACTCACTCCTAACATCTCTGTCAAAGAAATGTTCTTTGGGTCTTCCTTCCTCAGCGTCTCCGCAGGGATGGTGCAGCGATACGCTGACATTCCTGTGAAAGTGGCATCGATGTATTGTTCAAGGTCCGTCTCGCCGTGGACGTCTTCCTCGGAGGCTTTTTCAAACATTGTCTTGCGAGTTTCTGAGCGGACTCCATCTGCTCCGATGAGCACGTCAGTAGTCGAGGTAGTTCCGTCCGTAAAATGGAGGACAATGGGTGACGTAGACTTTGCATCTTGTTCCTCGGGTTCTACGTAACTGACGAGCCGCTTCCTGGGATGTACTGTGCATGAGAGCGGAATGTGTTTTTCCAGTATAGCCACCATATCATGACGATGCATGGCGGAAGTACCGTCTTCACCTTTCCATGAGAACAGGTCTCCGAGTATCGAAATAGGTCAGAGCTTACAGCGATGGATTCTTTGGTACCAAACGTACCCGCCCTCGGGTATGTCAGCCCGCCTCATAATGGGCCCTAATTTTTTTGGGAGTATAGGCAGACTGGTAACAGGCACGGTCAAAAAATGGCTACTCACCGCTGACACTTTCAGGATCGCGCGTAAGTATATGTTTAAAGTCGTCGAATAGCCCGAGCTCGGTCATGACATCGTGTGTCTGCCTCCATAGAGTGATTCCTGCACCGACGGTGTCGATAGAGTCGCGTGCTTCGTACAGGTCGATGGGTATCGAAGGGTCATATTTTCCAATTGTGATCGCGAGGACAAGGCCCGCGATACCAGCGCCGCTGCGGCCCGGGTTTGAGTGACTCTCCAGCAGATCATTGGATGCAGCTACTCACCATATAGCTACACGGAACTTGGGCCCTTGCTCTGAATCAGGGGAAGACAACGAAGTTGACATTTAGTAGAAGCAACGCAAGAGAGTCTGATGTTTTATCTACTATTTACTTCGTGCGAACGTCGGATACAGTCATTCATTTGAGCGGGACCGCGCGACTCGGACCGCCGCAAGAACTTGCAGCCTAGTTGATCCTCGTGAAACGAGTCACCATTAGTCGTGGGGTTTAGCACATGTTCCCGGGTGAATGTAGCAGGTCCATACTGCTGTATATCTGGGCACTGAGAGTGGCAGACTCTTGATTCTTGATCTACGGTGGCTGGAGAACAAGCCAAAGTCGTTCACTGTCAGGGATGGCAGTGTGCCCATCAAGGAGATCAATGTATCGATACGATCCGTTCGGTCGGAATTGGATTCAGATGTGGGGCCTTCTCCCAGTCGGACTTGCGAAAGAGCGGTCGAAATGGAGCTATTTAGAGGCCGGAAGTTCCGCCAAGTGTCGGCGAAAACCGCGCTACTGGAAGAGGATTGGAATGCCACTTTGGCGAGTCCCTGATCTCAATCCAGTCTTTCAACTGCTGGCAGGTGCGCGTCCAAACTACAGCCTATCTGAATTTTCAAAGCCAGGCCAATCTAATAGTAATCAAAAGTTTCATGCCGCCGCAATCACTGCATATGACGGTCAGGGCCAAGCTGCCAACACCATTAGCAACATCTGGCTTTTGTTGATGCGGCAGTTGATAAGCAGCTGATTCATCGTCCGGCGTAGCCTTCGCTTTGGCAATTCGCACTGCAATGCCGAATAAAAAGGTTACCGGGTTCGGTTAACGAGAGAGTCTTGAATCAGTATCGTGTGATGCTTTCTTACCTGATTTCCCCAGTGATGACAAGATAGGATGAATCGAGAGGACCATTGCTCACATCATTGAATGATTGAATCATCTAGTTCATTAACGCTTGCGACTTCGATCCTACCTCTTGAGTCTTGCCAAGTCTGCATATCACCCATTGGTCAATTCGTCTCTGAATCTCTTGTTTCATGATTTCCATCTCCTCTTTCTCATATGCGCTGATGTCCTTCACTCCTTGTCGTCCAATCGCCCTCTTTTCTCGTTCCGTCACAGTATCCAGGTTCCATGAATGCTAGCATCCATCCGGTCGAGAGCGAAATTCGATATTTCACACGAGCGGGAGACGAACCTCTTCGTAGATGCGAAGGGCATCCGGGATACCTAGACAGCGACGTCAAAAGATGCCCGATGAGCCGGCCAAGCAGAAACCCATTCTGGGTGAATGTAAACGAAAACAAACGAGTGCAATCTGGATCGGATGGCACCTCGATGGCTTGACCGGCACCAGTATCGAAATAAGGTGTCGTGCCACGACACTGGGAGCTTGTCTTTGATCAACCTAATAACAGACCCGATATAAACGCACCACATCCCCGATAAAAGCAACCCTGTTTCATGGCAGCGGTTTCACGGCGTGCAAAGCCCATTTTGATGCGTTTTCAAAAAGCTGCGTTGCCTACTTAGGCCAAGATGTACACATTTGTGAGAAGGTCGCCTTTATCACGGCCCTCACGTCAGATGTTCAAATAGTTCATCGCGAGTGGCTCCGGATACCCAATGTCTTGCGTAGTGCAGGTGATCATGGTCCCTTTCGCAACAGAATAGTAATGAAATATCAAAGATTATCAAACAAAGTCAACACGAACCATCTTTGTCTTCACCTTTCTACGATACTGTGTTCTAGCAATTTAGGCGTGATTTCGCGCAAAGAAACAACTGCGTGCTCACTGATGCCAAGCTTCACAGAGAAAGTCTCTGGACTTTCCTTCCTTACTGTCTCTGCAGGAATGAGGCATCACTACATCGTCATTCCTGTAAAATCGCTTCAGCATATTGTTTGAGATCTGTCACTCACCATTCTCGTCCTCTGACACTGTTCCGAAAAACGCCTTGCGCACTGCTGAACGAACTCCATCAGCTCCAATGAGCACGTCAGTGGTCGCACTAGTTCCATCAGCGAACTCAAGCTTGGTGGATGATGTCTTGTCCTCTAGTTCGCTATAAACGTCGGCGCTGTCTAAGATGCACTGCGCACGAGGCGGGGAGATGCTTTGTCAGGATAGCCACCCTTTGCTGACAATGCATGGCGCAGGTAGCGTCTTTGGCCATCCATGAAAACGGGTCTCCAAATGGAAACAGAGAATGTATAAAAACTCACAGCGATATGATTATCTGGAACCACGCTCTTTCGCTCTCGCGCATGTTCAATCTCCTCATTCGATTTCCTCATATCGAGACCTGATACAACACGAAGGTCAAAATTAGAGCTCATGCCACTGATAGTTAGGTTAGCCACGATGTGCGTGTTGTTGTCGAGTCCACTGATAGTAGTCCTCTTCATGAGGTTCAACACATTATTCACCAAAATTACTGTGATATTTGCTTTTCAATGACAGACAAAATCACTGTGAGGACTGTTGGGTTTGAGCTTATTCATAAGCCTGATTGACTTGGGGACTTGAAGGGATTGCAAGAAAAAACCGGAGTAGTGAAGGCGAGCGCAGGCAATTCAGTGTCGATGAGAAAGCGGAAAACAGGGGGTTTCCACATGGGATTGTCTGCTCTACCATCATATTGACATCAGTGCTCCACTGCGAGGCGCTG
>JBBPOM010000978.1:0-15219 GCA_038091455.1 Leccinum uliginosum | reverse complement strand
CCGGGATCGATGACACCGGCACCCGCGTTCACCGTATTACTCCGACGACCAGATGACAGATGACAGGGACTGCTATCGCGATGATCCAAGATATAGATCTAGCCGTCGTGAGCGAGGTGGGTATCGCCTGGGTTGTCTCGAGCCAACCCTGCCATCCACGTCACTACCCGCGGGCTCACCCTTTCATCATTTCTATCGCCTATCTAGTCACTACACTCCATGCACGTGCTGTTTGCAGTGGCAATAAAATAATTACGCGGTGCTGCCCTGTTCAAAATATTTTGTCTGCTAGAGAAAAAGAAGCACTCAATCAACTTGAAAGTTTCATGCACAGTGAGCTGAGAATGCGGGAAAACGCCTGGTCACGAGACCTCACTTGGTTTTCGTGAGGCACGGCGTACCGTAATACTCATAGTAATAGTCAGATTTCGCAAACTGGCATGTCAGCGCTAAACCAGGCAACTCTTCAAGTTTGTGTCTGTGGTCGTTCCTTTACACAGTCCTCCTCCTACACGAAACATTCTAAAGGCTGCCAAGCAGGCAAGAAACGGTTGTCTGATGTGCTGGCACGTGCACAAGAAACCCTTCGAAAGAAGCGTCGTGTTCAAGTTCCTGCCCCCGACTTGGAATCCTGTCCTGGGCCTTCCGGTGGTACAGATTCGGATACTACATCAGTGCAAGTTCACAATTTCCACTTAGAAGGTGCTCGATGCGCCGCTGTTGACCACATAAGAAATGTTGTAGGAACTGATGACTCGGATCATGTTGCGGTACGCACATTTCCTTTTCAACTTTTATCACGGGGTAAAGTCAATGCTTTCGCCCAGGTTACTCGAAATGAAGGACACCCAGCTCAGACCAGTCAGGAGATTTCACAGGTGGATGATTCACTCCCTCTGTCGCTCCGGAGGGCCCGTCGACCGAACAGGCAACTTCCACAACGGTTCCGGGACACGCTACCTGAGCTCCCTCTCCCTCTCCCTCCTCCCGAGGTTCTTCAGGCCATCACCCCCACACCACCAACGCCACCAACCCCTCCGCGAACTCGATCTGTCTCGCCGGCTTGTTCCGAGTTGTCGGCACAGCAAGGATCTGCTCAGCCTCAAGTCCGTCACCAGACGTTCAGGACTCAACGGAACTCATTTGGTTTGTTCCGAGTGTACAACAGCAAAACACTTCCTGTACACGATCCTGAGGATACTGAGTCGCTACACTACCGAAGTCAAACGTTAACTCATACTATTGCTGGTGAAACTCCTAGCTCAGAGAATTTCTTTCGCCCATACCCGAATGAAAACTCTTTTCGCCTCGGAGATTGGTACTGGAACCAAGGCGGAACGAAGTCAAGGCGAGACTTCAAAAGTCTCCTCGACATCGTTGGGAGCTCGGACTTTCAGCCCGACGATATTCGGAACACCAATTGGACAGTCGTCGATCGCGAACTGGGATACATTGCGGCATTTGGTGATTGCAGCTCTCAGACCGTTCCTTTCACCAACCCAAACGACTCTACGGCTATCTTGCCCCATGCCGAGTGGATGAATAACGATGCTGGGTGGAGGAAGAGGGACGTGACTATTTCTGTGCCATTTCCGCGACGCTGTGCACATCCAGGACCAAAAGATTTCAAATGCTCTCTCTACTGCCGTTCGTTGATATCCGTTATGCGAGAGAAGATCCTGGATTCTACTGACCACCACCGCTTTTATTACGAACCATATGAACTGCGTTGGCACCCTCCACATCAAGCTCGAGACATTGGAGTACACGGCGAACTGTTTACCTCTCAAGCTTTTCTTGAAGCACATCATCAGCTTCAGCAAATGGAAACTGCGCCTGGATGCAATCTACCAAGACGAATCGTTGCGCTCATGTTTTGGTCGGATGCGACGCAGTTAACGTCATTTGGTGACGCAAAACTGTGGCCATTGTACGTGTTTTTTGGAAATAACTCCAAGTACGACAGGAGCAAGCCGTCCGCTCATCTATGCAACCACGTTGCTTATTTTCAAACTGTAAGTGGATATACTTCACCAGGATGCTTTGCCTTGAGCTCTGATCGGAACACAACAGCTGCCAGACGACTTCAAAGACTTCGCATCGGATTATGCCGGGGACAAACTCCCTAGCGACTCGTTTTTCACGCATTGTCATAGGGAATTTTTCCATGGACAGTGGTCAGAGATTCTGGATGATGAATTCATTCATGCTTATGAACATGGTGTTGTCGTGAAATGTACTGATGACGTTGAACGGCGGCTTTTCCCCCGGATTTTTACGTATTCTGCAGATTATCCGGAAAAGTGCGTTGATAGCGATTACAGGTATCACTATGACTCACTCAACGATTAGGGTGTTGATCGCAAATATACGCAACCTTGGGGCGTGTCCCTGCCCGCGTTGTACCATTCCGAAACACAGGATAGGGAATCTAGCAACAGCGAAAGATATACTCCAACGACGAATACTGACGCGCAAGGACTCTCAGGACAGACGCGACAAAATCTTTGCCGCACGACGCCTTATCTACGAACAGCATTATGTCGTCGACACACCGCAGGTCGAAGCTCTTCTCAAAGAAGAATCTATTGTTCCAACCAAGGTGATTCCTCATTTCTGTGCCACTTGCCCTGCTCACGCTGCTTCATTCATTCAGAATGCCTTTTCTGAGAGGCTTCGTCGCCTGGGATTTGACTTTTTCTCAATGCTCGTTGTTGATCTTCTACACGAGTTTGAGCTTGGTGTTTGGAAAGCGGTGTTTATTCACTTGCTGAGAATCTTAGATACTTTGAAGGGCGACAAACTTGTGGAGGTTGATCGGCGGTAAGTATAGTGGTAGCATTCCCCAATCTATCGCTCAACGTAGACCAGATACCGTCAAATTCCCGCTTTCGGGCGTGCTGGAATAAGGCGTTTTAGGCGGAATGTATCCGAGTTGAAGAGAATGACAGCCCGTGACTTCGAAGACTTATTGCAGGTGAGCGCTGCAGACAACTTCTACTTCTACTTGCTATCTTCTAATGCTATGAAGTGTGCCATTCCTGTTTTCATCTGTCTTCTTCCTGAGCCACACAATCATCAAGTACAAGAGCTTCTCTTTATCCTCGCGTATTGGCATGGGTTGGCAAAGTTACGGATGCACACGGATGAAACGCTGCAAATTCTGGACGCTGTCACACAATCCCTTGGCGATAAACTTCGTAAATTCGTCGCGGTGACATGCCCTGCGTTCTCAACGAAGGAACTGCACCGTGAAGCAGAGGGTCGCCGAAGACGCCAGGCTCGTGATAGTTTGAAGCGAGGAGATGTTCCACAGAACAAAAGCTCGTCGTCTACGGCAGGTCGCCAGCCGAAGGTGTTTAATCTTCAAACATACAAATTACATGCCCTGGGAGATTATGCCACCCAGATTAGACTCTACGGGACCACGGATTCATATTCAACTCAGCTTGTACGTACTGTCGTGTTCTCAGATATCTCTGCTGTTACTTACACTCATCGTTGGATGCCAGGGCGAGCTTGAGCATCGTACCAGCAAGGCGCGGTTTGCCAGAACCAGTCATAGGGCATTTGTCCCCCAGTTAGCTTCCATCGAACGACGCCAGGTCCGCATTCGCCGCATCCGCATGCAAAGAGAAGCATTGAGAGCAGATGATTTAACTCCGAACATGCCCGAACAGCATCACGTCATTGGTCAATCTCAGAATAATCCAGAGGACATACTGTCTTTTGTGGGAAGGCATTCCGGTGACCTAGCTGCAAAGGTGGATTCTTATCCGCCAATACCGAGGGCTTATCTGACGCAACTCCTTAGGATTTTCTAGCCAAACTGAAGGGACACATTTTGCCTCGAATTCGCGAGATCCACCAAGGCTCCGAAATGCAGCCTGAGCAGGAATGGGGTTGCTCTGCTATGGCGGATGATACCATCTCAGCATTGAACCAAGTGGTTTTCAAAGCAAACCGCATGTATCGTCACGCATTGTGCCGCGTCAATTACACCACCTACGACCTCCGTCGCGAGACGGACACCCTAAATCCTTCAACCGATCACCGCGACATTATGTTGTTAGCTGGCGAGCCTGATCCAGGTTCAGAACGCCATCCGTTTACTTATGCCCGCGTGCTGGGCATTTATCATGCAAACATTATATTCGTTGGCCCGGGGTCCCGAGATTATCAGTCAAGACGACTGGATTTCCTGTGGGTAAGATGGTTTGAGCCTCCGGAATCACCCGCTGTGATAGGCTGGGAACACTGTATCCTCGACAAGGTGAAATTCGTACCAATGCATTTGACAAATGCATTCGGATTTGTTGATCCAGCGGACGTTCTTCGATCCTGCCATCTCATGCCAGTGTTTGCTGATGGAAGGCTACATCCTGATCGCATCGCTGCATCTCAACTTGCTCGCGATGCCGACGATTGGAAATATTATCATATCAACAGGTATGGATGCCTCTATTATTTTGTGTTCCGCTCATCAGCCCAACTTATGGTTCGAACAAGATTCGCGGACCGTGACATGCTCATGCGTTACCATTGGGGCCTTGGTGTCGGGCATTCATATGCTCATACCAAGAGATTGTCGGAAATCAACCCTTATATTCCTTCCATTGACCAGCATGACGTACGTCCTCTGCCGTATCTCAAGAATCTTTGACTAACTAACAGGACGTGCAGGACTCTACTACTGTCCTGGATGTAGATGATCTCGGGCTGTCTTATACTACTAATGCGTCTGACGAGGCGATGCAGGATACAGATGGAAAAGACGGCAGCAATTCCCTTGATTCCGACTCAGACTCTGAGGGCTCCAACGGTTCGGATTGCTCAGACTCAGATGATTTGATAGCAGCCATGTATGAGTCTGGAAATTCTGACTCGGAAGATTACCAGTTCTAGTAGACCCATGTACAACATTAATTTATTATCCATGACAACTAGCCTGAACCCGAGATGTGGCAAGGGAATTGAAGACACGGCCGTGCCAGTGAGCGCTAAATTGTCAACTTAGGACTCGGAGAATCCCGCACGCCGTGACAACTGCTGCCAATCGTGCGATCGTCGACTCAAAAGGACATTCTCAGTGACTGTTGCCCTCGCTCGCGCCGAGGCGATAGTGCCCAACTTCAAGTTCATATGGCATTGTTTCATTTCCTTCCTCCGGGCCAACGATTAGCAGACGCATCTCGACAAAGTTTGTTGCCGCCTAGACTATCCTCGTGCATTGTTCCTGACTCGCAGTTTTACAACTTGGGGTCAAGCTGACGTGTGTCACAGGAATCGAAGTAGCTTCGCGATGGGAATATCGTGTCGCATCTCTCCGTGAGCCATCTTCGCGCTCTCCGCACCAAGAATCCTTCGCAGAAACTCGTTGGCCAGTTGATTAACATTGGCGTGGTGGCACCGGTGTTGGTTCTTCTCATTCTTTACCTTTACGTGAGTTACGATGGATAGGTCACAACATCGAGCTCATTGATAAACATTTTCCCGTCTCCCAATTCCACCTCACCGACCTCATCGACCCCTGCTCGGAAGAGGTTCGTTCGTTCGCAAGGGCTGGAGCCACATCACCATATTGTTCCAGGATGCGACAGAGTTCACCCTCCCCGAGTGGTCTACCTCCGATCCAACATCAATTACAGTTAGCAGGCTATTCTCTTTCCATGGTATATACGTCTTCTCTCTCATTATTTCTAAGCACTAATACAACTCTCCCCAACCTCGTTTATTATGTTTACTATCCCGAGAAAATCTGGCCTGTTCGCTGTCGTTGAATTTTCCACGTCGGGATGCCACTGGCAACCCGTGCCTCACGACGAGGTACTTAGCGGGACTAGCAAACTTTGAGTGCGGTTGACTCAGCTGTTAGTTCTTCCAGATCCGGTTTGACTTCTATGTCACTCGAATCCTACTCGGATGGCAGAGAGGGATCCCACGGTGAAATGCTGTCACCGTGGGTTCCGCATGGCAGCGCCAAAGTGCCGACGGGAATCCGAAAGGGTCTCGCCTGCCAGCACCACCTGTGGGCATCACCTTTCCCTTTCCTCCATCTCCCATTCCCTCGAGCAGGAAGTATCCCCCCTCCCCACTCGTGCATCCCGAATTGCGACCAATCCATCCGGGGTCGCGCCCCTTGCATGCCCCCGTCGCCCCTGCGAGCCGGCCAACTCCCCGCATAGGGCGTAACATTGGAAGCTGGTACCCTGAACGGCCTCGGACTCCGGGCAGCGGTCGGGGTAGCGGTGCCCCCTGACGAGAGCTTTCGCAGGCTCGAAACCGCTATCTCCCGCTCCATTACCTGCCCCCTACTTCTACTGTATATCGTCGCCCAAGCGTGTCGGTGGTCCGCTAATCCTCGGAGAGGGGCGTCAGACGGACGAGCAAGCAGATTAGACAGCCCGAGCATCCTCTTCGGACATAGACCATAGTCCCGCACGCTTTCACAGACAACACAGGCTTTAACATCCGCGTCCGTGTCACGGTTACGCTGAGCCCTGGAGACGCCCATTTCTTTTTGATTACCAATGGTATTACTGAGAACTGGGTCCGCGCCGTCGTGGAGGTCGCCTTCATTCAGAGGCTGAACCCCGCCCTGCCGCAGTTGCCGGCGGATGTAACGGTTGTGGAACCTGCTGGACAACTTACCATCCGTTGAGTTGTGCAATCATGTGTTCGCAAGAATCATACTACAGGTCAGTAGTATCTATCATGCCCAAGTTCACCTTTGTTTGACGCAAGAACGCGACGCAGGCCATCGCGTCGACCGACAACACTATCACAAAGAGGCGACGTGACGACGATGCAACCAATGATGACGACAACGCCACGACTCCCACCCGACAGTCCATTACTCTCCCGTGAGCCATCCTCGCACCCATCGCATCCCTTGTTGACACCCTCTTAGTTCCCACGTAGACGTCCTGACGATCGTGCACAACCTCATCCGCGACATGCAAGCCCTCGAAGCCGCCCTCTAGTACCGCTGGGTTCCGCCCAAGCAACACCCGACGACGTCTCCAATTGCTACGTCCAATTCGCCGTCGAATTCAACGCCGTCGTAGGAGCCTTCCAGGGATACATCCCAACGACGTGCGCATAGACGACTCAGTGAGGACGGCCCCATCCTCTTGTTGATCCCATCCTCTCTCTTGTTGATCCGGCCCGCGTTGTAATATGTTGCAGTGTTCGCACTGTGCTTGCAGCGATCTGCACACAATACCAGCCCAACTCCGGTTGACACTGGATAGTTGTCTGGGCGACGAACCCTCGCCGGTCGCGCTCGATCGATATCTACCAGACATACGGAACCTGATAAGCAAGCTCCTCCTCGGTCTACGGGCAAAGCAGTCTGCATGGAAAAACGCCGCTGCCGCTCGTCCGCCTACGACAGCGTCGAACAGATCGTACAGCCCTGGTGCTGGTACCCGTTTGTCGCCTCCTCTGACTCTTTCCCGTTCCACGCCGTCAAGTACCGTGTTCGAGACGCGGATGCCGACCATACTTGTGTATTTATGTGGTTTCCTTCTGTTTCGTCCTTTGATTGTTTAAACTGGTGCGGTCCTTGACGTTATCACGAAAAAAAGTCCCGACGCTGTTTCCCCGTAGCAGTATGCCCCATAATTCAGTATCTGCGTCTCCTCCGTCTCGTAACGAGTCATCAGCTCCGTGCTAATATATTTGAATGTAGATTGCCACCCGAGAACGCGAGACTGTGATCACGGCTTATTGTTACACCAAGACACTCATTCCGTGCCGTCACGTTTTGTCGAATACCAGACAAGCTTCAAGTTGACTCTGCCAATATGAGAGTCGCGCCTTTCCACGGATCGGTGATCTAAGATATGCTAGTTACGAACAACCTCAAATTCCGGCAGGCCCGTTATGATGCTCAATGCCCCGTAGTCAACTCTCGATCTCGCCACCTTTGACTCAGACATGTTCATGGTCAGCGTCAATGCGATCTGCTTTGTTCGATTTGACACCGCAAGTTGCAAAAGATAAAGCATCTTCGCAGGATTAGAACGACTTCAAGGTGCCTATCGATGCTGAACGTTTTTCAAAACGTTACGCAACATCCATTGCCGAACATCAGACAAATAACTTCCAACTCGCCGCCTGGGCAGTCTAGATAACGGGGTAAGAATGCAGGGTACGCAGCCCGAGTCGCAACATATATAGCTTATCCTGGACCCACCAGTGCTGCATCTGCACTGCGGGGTCGTTTCGCTATTTTGTGCTGTACCAATCAGGCACGCTGTCCTATGCTTTTGGTCCCAGGCAGCCCATCTGTGATCGAATCATATTCTTTCTGGAATGACATGGCTATACCCCCAACCCAACCCGCACCCGCACCCGACACGGGTATTACCCGCAGGTCGTCCTCACTCCTATCCCTCTCGCTCTCTCTTTCTCCTTGCCCGCTCTTTTCCTCTTCCTTGCCGTTGACATGTCGGCAACAACAACAACAGCTCGACTGAGACTGCGACTGCGACCACAACAACACGAACGACGAACACGATGGCCATGATATTCCGTCCACGTCCCGGTCTTCCCCCCATGTTCTCTCCGACAAGACGACGACGACATCTTTCTTATCCCCACCACCTTCCTTGTCCCTCGGGTCCCCGTTCCTGTCCCTCCCCGTGCGCTCCAGTCTACCCTGCAATCCCAGTTAGTCGTCATCGCAAGGGAATATGCTTTACCAAGTACCATCGGAATCGTTCTTTACCTCGTGGCTACATCTTCGCAGAGCAGGCAGAACAGTCCTATCCCCTTCTCTTCTCCGTCCTTCGGCCACACCAGCGGAGAAGAAGCGGGCCCGAGGTTGTCAGAGGAAGTTTGGAAACGCATCTGGACAAGAGTTCTTCGCGCAGAACGAGAGCAGGTCGCCCCATTATCTCGCAGTATCGTCCCCCATCCTATAGGCTTGGGTCTTAATGCGGAGCACAGCGGCCTGTCGCAGTCCTTACGGCCTTTGGTTACTCCGACGCGGACTGAGCAGCCACATCCCCTCGCGTACCCAATCACTCCTTCCTCCACTTCGACCGCGTCTTCCGTCTCAGATACCCGTTCTGCTGACAAGTCCGCGGATGCCTCGTCGCCCCTTTCGGAACCAGTCACGCCAGGCACCTCCCCCTCGTCAGATCACGGACTTTCTAGTATCGAGCTACCTGGCTTGAACTCGACTTCCATCATACCAATCCTCGCCAAGGTAGAATTTGACATTGACAGACGTAAAGCTACTTGGTATGAGCCATGGGCGCGAAGTCGACGTATGAAAAGACCGGAGAGCCGTTCCACTCATCGTTCTGATTCTCAACCACGGACTCTCGACTCGAGCAGCTCAGCAGACGAGAAGCGAGCTCCGTATGACCTAATGAAGAGAATGCAAAAACCACCGTTCTTGCGGTCTCAGGAAGACTCTGATGAGGAGGAACAATTCGATAACGAAGCATACGCACCTCTCTCGGAATCTCCGGATGCCGATGCCGATGCATGCATGACTTCTACGGAACGTGACCCACTTGGGGATGTATTTGGTACCGACGCAGAGGCCTGGATGGATATTCACGCTGATTCGGACGGGATAAGACGGAAGAATGATAATCCTAACGTGGTAGAGCTCCATCAGCAAATCAAGGAGCAACTGGCCAGTACTGGACAGCACTGGACAGTATCATAGTCCTCATAGCAAGGGTCCAACTAGACAGCACTTTGACAGTGCTCCTACAGTGTCTCATAGTTTGGGCAAAAATAATACCTATATAAGAGTATCTCATAGCATAGGTACAAATGATGTACTATCATAGTATTTTCATAGTATCTTTGAACTTCAGATCCTCTGATATCCTACAGTGTCTCATAGTTTGGGCAAAAATAATACCTATATAAGAGTGTCTCATAGCATAGGTACAAATGATGTACTATCATAGTGTTTTCATAGTATTTTTGAACTTCAGATCCTCTGATAGTATAATCATTCATTGAAGTCTTTCACAATATTGTTCAAAATAGCAGTCTATTCAAGCATTACTCATAGTTTGTCAGATTCTGGCATAGCTTTGATGGAGTTAAGGCAAGCAAGAGGGTGCCAGTGGTTACCAAACCTTACCAGCTTGCACTCTTATTCACATCATCAGATCAATCAATGCAATCAACCATTACAACGAAATACAAAGCACAGAACAAATGAATATCAAGACCATTCAAGGGGAGTAAAACAAGAATATAAACCCATGCAGTTGCAATTTAATGGCTCAGACCCTCATCCATCCAAGCAGCCTACCTGGAAAACCTCATCCCACAAAATTTGAGAGCCACACTCAGCAAGCAAAGTAGATCTTGCCAAGGAAAGTGAGACGGTAAGATCAAGCAAGGCAGAAAGGAGTGAGAGCAAGACATACCAACAGAAAGAACAAGAGCAAGACAGGCCAAAACAATAATTGCATCATGTCCTGCCTCGTGTCCATGACCTGCCTTACAAATCATCACCTAATATCCATAGACGCATTACTCACTGGTCAGGTTGTTTGTCATCCACTCGCCCGACTTGTGCTTTGGAGCCGGTAAGCGCTCGATCTCCTGCATGTAACGGGTCAGCGCGCATAAATAACGGTGACGGGTTTTGGACACGGGGCGATATCACATACCTGAGACACATAAAATTAAAACTTAACGGCCAGGTGCGCTGTCGTACATGAAACTGCCGACACGGTTTTGAAAAACGTGTCTTCTTAGTGACTTGACTCATCGACATTGGAAGCGCTTACCTAAAGTACTTTCCAGTGTCGTGCTTTCTGTGTGACAACTCGTCTTGTATCAAATAGTATAAAGTTCAAATTTGCGGCAGGGGCCTCACGGCGGAATGGAGTACGAACTGGATTGTCATCACGTTCACGAAAAGCGACACTAGACTCACCTATCTAGCCTAGGAAGACGTGTAAACCCTTTCTTTTGATGAGTCAGTCCTCGACGACTACGCACGGGGCACCCAATAACGTCGCGGCGCCAGGTTGTCCTCCTTGTCAATCTCGCAGCGGAGCGGCTTTGCATCCCCTTGATAAGGCTGACTTTGTACTGACCTTGTGCCCGCACAGGACCCAATTGAGGTTGATATGTACACCCCTTTGGTACATGTAACGGAGTATGCAAGCGGGTGAACCGATTGCACACAAATGTGGCCTCATAACTTGCTACGGAAAAAGCAGGTGGGCAATATGGGGATCAGTAAGGTTAGATTGCACTAGTAACCGATCCTGAATAACAAGCCGCCTAGTCAATATGAACGCCATAGTCCTCATCACTGGTGTTCTCGTCCGAATCAATACCAGCTCCACCACTACCAGCACTAACGAGAATGGTATAAAATCCATCCCAGAACCGAAAGTAACAGATAGAACTTACACGCCAGTGCGTGCGATCTCGCAACACATTTGTTCAAGTTTTCGACGATGAACATCATTTGCCTCGAGCTGCGTGATCAGGTCATTGTACTTACGCCACTTCGAACGGTAGCCTTCGCCACTGAAGTACGGGAACTTCGCCTTGCCATTTAACTTGTAGCCGTCAAGAATACATCGAATCTATCAACGGAGTGGAATCAGAGTGGTGCAAGAGTTCTGAGCGTAAGACTCACCGCAGTAGCGGCAAACGTGAGCGTGCTGTTTGGAATGCGTGTGCCAAATTCACCGGGACGAAGATTCCCGATGCGATTATCGCGACCGAAAAAAAAGATGTGTATGAGCTCGCGGATTGTTGAATGTCCAAAGTTGTTAGTATGGCCCTGAAGAAAATGTGAATACCCAATCAGGATGCGGCAAGTAGAAAGGTACTTCATTGTCCTTTCCACCATGAGCAAACGCGGACTTCTTAATCAACGCTTCGGCCGCACGTTTCACGTGTTGACGAGTCTCGATCTTCGAAAGACGACTCCCCAAAGGCGGAAAAAGATCGTAACGAGAACGAACCAAGCTAGCTGCCACCTTCTTAAATTCGCCGCGCCACGAAGCAAGGTCTTCAAACAGCTGAAGCGAGGTCAGCGGAACGTGCGAGTAATCGTGTCAGGATACACACTAGCTTGCACATGTATCTGCGGTACCTAGGGTAGTAGTGTGGCTCGACAGTCCGGGCTTCGCGTCGCCACCTTCGCATTGTCATATCAATGGCCTCCGAAATGAATCCATCCATTGCAGGTTTGCTGCGCGGCCAAGGGTCGCGAACAGCGGCATACGTACGTGTCTCGACCTTGCATTCTTCGAGGAGATCTTTCCACTTAGCAGGATAGAACCCTAATTGAGACGGGTCGGTGCAGCGATCTTGCTTCGGGGCCCCTGAATGTCGTTTGCGTCGAGAGGGTTGATCATCGTCGGTTTCATCGGCGTCGGACGCCGCATTATGATTCTGCCGATTTGGTACTGCTGGCGCCTGTAAATCCCTTAGTCTTGTCGGCGCCGGAGGTCGAGGGCGGCGGTTCCTGGAATAGTAGTCTTCGAGTACGTTGATATCCTATTATATTTCAATAACAATAATTCGAGGACGAACGGTCGATTGACCTCATTCTGCTGCTGTCCATCATCTGGAACTGCATCCCCTCCTACCTCCTATACTCTAATCAGTATCGCAACGGAGAAGGTGTTCTATGCTCACCATGTCGTGATCATTACCTTCCATTGCTTTCTCGCCCATATCGTCCTCGTCCTCGGGGGACAAATCTTCATCATTCAAATAAGTGTCGGGTAAGACTTCTTCGTTCTCTTCGCTACCGTCTTCGTCACCCGGGAGGCACTCATCATCAGCGTGGCGGCGTTGCCGCGCGTCGGCGATAATCTTCAAGCCTCGCGCTAAACTGGGAAGTTCAAGTTCAGGAGATGAGTCGTCGCTCGTTGGCTATGCATTCGTTAGAAGGCAGCTACTTAAGGATCTGAAACGAATAAACTCACCACTGGAAGCCTAAATCCAAACCTTTTTCCTGGCCTGGCCCCGTTGAGATGTGAAGGTTGACTCGGAGGGTAGTTTCGGGACTACAGTCATCATTGAGAAAGGTTCAGTGGTGCACCGGTGAACGAGTGGCAAGCCGCCACTTACAGTACTAGTACTAGTGTTTGCTTCGGGTGGCGCCATCGGATTAAGGGTTTCCCCCAAAGCGGCGAGCCGGTCCGGTCTCGACTTCTTACCAGTCAGGACGGCATCACCGACCTTCTTAAGCTGGTCCACCGCACCGCCTGTGCCCTTGCTACTTCGCTTGCTCCGACGGGCTAACTTCAACTTCTTGGAAGACAGGTTCTCTTCTTCATCGGAGGACACTGGCAAACGTTTCTTAGTGCCTCCCGCCATGAAATTTGGTAGAGATGGGAGGCCAACACAACAGAAGTGAGAGACGTGTAGCGAGGTTATATATACATTTTGGTAAAAACAAACATTGTACGTATGGTTAGATAAGCCTGGTACGTAAAAAGCAACTAAGTGGGGGGAAACGAGAGGGCGGGCGCATCACTAACCGCGACGGTCTCTTCGACGACATACCACGGGCCTATCTTCGCCCTTTCAATGCGGAAGATTTTCGAGGTGGTGGCGAAGGAGCATTATGACGACTTTGTGGGTGAGGGGTTGACGTTGTGGTTGGTGTTTATGAAACTCGGGTTCCATCTTGGAGTCGTGAACACTGACCCTGCGATCATCTTCCGCTTTGACGAGGGCCCTCCACTCCAAAGCCAGCGGCCTCATGTTCTTGAAGTAAGGCGTGAACTGAGTTCGGATTATCTCATTGGCCTGGGGGCCGTGAATGAACGCATTCTTTGCATTCAAAGCGTTCATCATTCCGCCTTTCTCCATCGCCGCCTCAGCCCACCCATGGAGGATCGAAGTGTTATTATCTGCTGGGGTGGTGAGTGAGTTGTTGGGCCCGTCGTAAAGGATGCAGATCCAAGTGAAGACATAGAAAAATGACTCTAGATCATCCGCGACTTCGTGCGTTATCTCATTATTATCCGCGGTATAGTCGACTCGGAGTGTGACCTCTCTCAAAATTTCCATTGACACAAACGGTAGTGTTCCCTGTCGCGATGCGTTAGTAGCACGCGCGGAGATGCTTTCGAAGTTGCTTACCGTTCCCTTCGGATACGGGGCCGAGCGACCGTCTAGTTCAGCGGCATAATCGAAATCGATGAGTACCACGGATCTGTCGCCACCATCTTCCGAAGGAACGAAGATAATATTGTTCGGACTGATGTCTCTGTGAAGGATATCTTTCTCTGTGACGAGCCTTTCGTGAACTAAGCTCATTCAGCATTGGTACTATGCATGTATTGAACAGATAACATACTCTCTAATGCTTCTATTAAGCCGCCAAGAAACTCTCTTTGCGACCTGAATGAAGATAGGGGATTACCGACTGGTGTTATTAATAGGCGTCGATGGACCCGAGTCACGTATTGTGGTGACATGCGTCGATCCCAAACAGTGGGTCTGTGACGCAGGGTGGTATCGTCGTCGCCCGCGTTCTGAACCGTCCAAGCCTTGATGAGCTTCGGAACGCCCTTGGTACCAGAAATGTGTTCAAAAATCTTTTCCTCGTGACCAGCCAATTTTTCATCTAACCAACTATCCTTAACCACATAGTCGTATTCATCAAGCCGTCCTTTGATGATATGCGGTGGCGCGCCTTGGCGGCGAACATGCAAGGCATTCGTACAACGTCCGATAAACCCATTGCTCGTCCAGAGTATCGAGATGATATCATAGTCGATACCATCGACTTCGACAGTACCTATAGACGGAGGGGATGGTCGCGGGGGGGAATGGATTCGGAGGGTTGGATCGAATCCAAGAGTAGTATCGTCGGCGTTAGCAAAGGCATGAATGATTCGGCACGTTTCTTCTACCTGTCCGAAGAAAATGATCATCCCCGTGTGTAAAAAGCGATTCAGGGGTTTCTCTTACCCGTTTATGAATATTAATGGGGGGGGAAACGATGACGCCGGAGCGGTCGAACAAGTAGACACGCAACTGGTCCTCCGCAATAGAAAACGCGAGGGCATAACGTCGCCACGGCTGTGAAGATAGCAATATATACGCTTTGGTCATGAGAGACTTGGTTAGAGTCGTGTTACGTTGGAGATCTGTGATGGTCACTTCACCCAATGCCTTGGGGTGTCTCCAGGTAATCGTGCCGTTACTGCCACACCGATCTGCGATGAGAACGAGATCTGGTTTGCG
>JBBPOM010000977.1:0-15228 GCA_038091455.1 Leccinum uliginosum | reverse complement strand
ACATGGGGGGTTCGCCGTACGAAATGCACCAGACGTAGTGGGGACGATCGTGCAAATTGGAGTTTAGACTCCGATATTTCAGTCACGTGTCATATGAGTTCCCCACTATGGATGGGTACGAGACTACCTCGACGACTTGGTTGTGCTTCCAGCTTCATTTCCGGCGTCCTCGAGGTACCCGGCATCCAACGAACATAGCGTGGTTTTCGCGTGGTGTCATCCGAACCCCACACTGCTGGCAATCACGCACCACCAATGGGGTCCAACTCATCCAGACCCGCATTTCCTATGCCAGAGCCTTACGACGTCGACCGATCCCGGATGGCTTCCATGTTAAGCAAGTGGACATATGGCTCCACAGCGAAGAAAAGCAAAAAAGGCAGAGATCGCGGAAATTACGATGATTTCATCGTTCCCAAATACCCCAAATACCCCATGCCATACTGTGCGTATTCTTCGTCTGCGAGCCTCGTGAGCGTTGAAACGTTGACCTCTGAGCGCCATACTAGACCCACAAGTCCAGTCTGGGTATCCTGCTTACTATGCACCCGTACCAATGGCGGTCGCGCCGCCTTATGGTGCTCAACAGCCCGTCCTCGCCATGCCACAAGGATACTTCCCGGTGGTGGCATACCAAACTACCCAAGCTCCTGTCGTGCCCGGCGTCACCGTCCGACCTATAACAGACATGCAAATGCCTGCCTTCGCGGCTGCAGCCGCTCAAGTATCCGCCCCAGGTGCGCAAATGCCCGCCCCCGCTCCAGCTCCAGTCCTACAGCCTACAGCCCCCCCGCCACCCTCCGCCCCATCGCAGATGCCCGAACCCCACCACGTCTCCGGTCCGACATGGGCAGACCAACCGCGCGCACCTCACATGCCCCACCCTCACCCTTCAGCTCCAATGACACAAACGCCCCAGCTTCACCCTCATTCAACCTCAATGCAGAATAGAGATCGGATGCCACAGCCCCACCCTTCTTTAGTCCCTTCACAAATGCCCCAACCCCACTCTGTCCACGACCAAGGTCCAGTAATCCCGATCCCGTCCAGCCCTATTCCCACAGATCCAGTCATCCCACCACACCCCATGGTGGGCTCTGAACCCCGTCGCTCGGCATCCGTCTCGTCGCGTCCCCGCTTCACTGACTTTTATCGCACCACCGATTTCCCGTCGCCCCGTCGGGCCGACGGCGATGAACCTGTTCGCCCGCCGACCGTTGGTCCTGCAGGCCGAACACCCTTTGCTCCCCCAGCATCTATGCCAACGCCAACGCCCGCGCCAATGCTGCGGATGCCCACCCCAAATTCAACCATACCAGTATCCAATAATCCACTGCCGCCGCTTCCTGCGGACGTATGGGATACGCTTCCCTACCGGCAGGTCCTCGAGAACCTCCCCACGGATGTATCTACCCTACTCGACCTAGGGCAGCGGTCACATATAATCATCGGTCCCCCCGATGACACCATTCCACGGCCTTCTTCCCGTCTCGGCACATTGTTTGGCTCGGGCTCAAGAAAGGACAAGGGTAAAGGCCCACTGAGAGGGTTGTTCCGGTCGAGGAGTACCTCTGGACAAGACGTCCTGAGGGACATCTTGGTCGATGCAGGGCCGAGCAGCGGGAGCCGCCACGGGCATGGTCGGGCACATACGATGACGGCCATCGTTATCCCGCCTCCGGGTTCGAGCACATCAACGATGGAAATGCCCGTCCCCACGTCGGGCCCGCCGATCAAGTTTGATCATACGGGTAAATTTTCTGGGTTTGTGAATCATTCGAATCACCGGGTGATGTACAAGAACAAGATGTACCCGACAGCGCTTCATTTGCTCGAGGCAATGAAGTTTACACATCAACCGGCTTTGCAGGAGCGAATACGGACGTGCAAAGACGTCAATGATATGTACCCTCTCTCGGCGAGTTTTCAGGAAAGCGTGCGGCGGGATTGGGGTCAAGTGTTTTTGAACACGGTATGTCTTTCGTTTGGGCTTCGTAGCCTGTCGACTGAAGCCGAGCGTACGTGTCAGATGGATGACGTGCTATTCCTCAAATTTAAGCAACATCCGAGTTTACGCTCACTGCTCTTGGATACCGGGCTTGCGAGCATCATCTATGCGGACGACAACGAATATTGGGGTGAAGGCACCACAGGCGAAGGGACCAACGAACTCGGCAGGGCTCTTGTACGCGTCAGGGAGCGGCTTCGGCAAGATCGCGACTAGTGAGCTAGAAATAAACGATGAAGATATCATATCCTGCGACCTCGACTCATTCATGTGACAAATGTCGTTCTCAAATATACGTATATATACTCTATGACGCTACCGCCTCCCAATCATCAAGCTGCTCATCGCTCCTGAATATGTTAGAGACTGTGTATAGGAGCTAGGAGTCAGTTGACTCATCGTCTCGTGTTGATTCCATAAACCGTCCTCTTACCTCTACCACTTTATTTTTATCCTCATCTTCAGGTTGGCATCTTGATTTGGTGAGCGAGGGTTAGCCTTTTTAATTGCTCTGTCCCTATAATACATCTCCTATAGAAGGCTCCAGTATCAACAGACATTACATCTGCCCTATGGATGAATATCTGAAGAGCGTTCATCCTACCCATCAACCTCGCAGAGAACTTGATCGAGGGTATACTTCGAGGAAAAGATAGGAGCCGTTTGGATGAATTATGGATGAAACATGTTCAGCCAGCTAGTTCCCTTGTCAACCAATGAAAACAAGAGAAATAGCCTCTTTTAACAGTATGTTTTGTCGTTTCCAAGTGTTCTATTGCATTGAACCCAGATCGATCCAAGCCAAACCTCCACCCAATGATTCCTCCATCTGATACTATGCCATCCGTTGTTGGGATGGAGGCATGGTAAAACGCTACCAATACTGCCTTGATCTATAGTATGACAGAACGAACAATCTTTCCGTGAACCTCCCTATGAACTGGAAGATCATCAAAGCCCCTGTTAAAGGCAATAGGCTCTGGCAAGTTCAATCTGGTGATGAAGTACCATGCTGGGAAGTCATGTTTGGACATCGTCGCAAAAACATATCACCAGGGAATTAATGTTTTGTTATTCCCGATGTACGGTACACACTTGATATTCTCGTTCGTCCTGGTTTGCCAGATTTTGGTTTCTCTTTGGAGCCATATCCCAGGCCTGATTTGTTCCAAGTACCTGCTGGTTTTGCACTGTGACTCCGCTCATGCCTCACTGCGTCACAGTCCGACCCGCTTCCTAGTGGCTGAAAATGATGCATCAAGGCATGTCATTATGTTGTCCGAACTCCCTTACTATGTGGAGGCTGATGCATCATATGCGCCCGATATGCACGGCCCCGCCCACCTGCCCGCCGGGCCCGGCGCCCTCGTCCTGACCCTCCTGACGTACCCGACCCACACACCTCGATCACCCTCGTCGTCATCCTCGCCCTCCCAACGTGCACACACATTTTCCCTCACCTGGCCACCTCTCGCGACGCGCAGGGATCTCCCCCACGTCTCCGTCCTCACCCTCCCGACACGCGTGCACGCAGCCTGCCCTGGTCCCAACCACAGCGCTGCAGCGTCCCGTCCATAGTACCTGGATCGAATTTAAGATGATTCTTTTTATGGATACTCACAGGCAGGTGCTCTCAAGGAATATACATGTCGCAAGGCCAGTCGAACTGGTGTCTTCGATGCGTTCCTTTGCCTACATACACTTCGAAGTTAACGAGGGCCCGGATTCCGAGCGTTCCATGGACGAGATTCTTGCCAATATGCAAGATACTCTGTGCATCCGAGCCTTACCTTGTGGCTGAATTCAGGGGTTGCCAGTGGTGAGCTGTGTCGATGGATTGATGAAAGATTGCGATACTTGGACCCGAAAAGGTCGTGACCCACCTTGAGAACATGTCGCCAGGACCGATTATCGATTGATCTGATAGATTCTGATCATATGCTCTGACCAACTGAACCCCCGGGAACCCACTCCGGGCGTGCCCAGCTTAAAACAATCAACGAATGACATCATGATGAGATCCTAGAGCCCATTGCAGGTTGACGAGCACATCATATTTTCGATGTGATCCCCGTTGTTACATCCGATTGTCAACCACTGGCAGAGCAGAACGCGAGCGGTGAAATTTGTTTCGCAAATGACCAAACCTGGCTCATTAGCTTGTTTCCTCAGCAAGACACAGTATTGACAGTGACTCTGCGTCCTGTAGCGTGGAAAAGTGGTGTGAGACTCGGATTTGGAATCTGAAAAGAAGAGAAAGCCTCGAGATCATCGCCGAGCACGGGGAGATTGGGCCTATGTATGCTATCGACAAAAGTTGACCCGGCGCCTTGGTTAGCGCTGCACTGACACGAAGAAGAGAAAGCAACTTCCTACAGCTCTCAATTTACTAGGCCATGCCGATGTGAGAAGCGACAGAAGAAAAGCAAACTCGGTCGGTAGTTCTGTACGGCCGGGCCAGTTGACCGAAGTTCCGATCGACAATGCTGGTTTCGGGTTTGAGTTGCAACCTCAAGTATTGTAGGGATGCTCTCCGGGGAGTTATACGTGTAATGTGTAGGCATTACTCATGAATTGTGCTCGACAGCCACAAGGGATCCCGAGCGTGGTGACGACGAGAGTACTAGAAGGAAGGTGTCGCTTTCGTTGCCAACCGCAGCCACAAAGGAAAGGCCTAGTGACCGTGACACAGCAGCAGAACACATACCTGACAAAAATGAAGGACTTTGAAGTGAACCTGTCGGTTGAGTAGTAGATCACGAAAAGCTAGAAATAACAACAAAATCACTAGAGTTTGAGCGGTCACTTGCCAGCTTCGAAGCGACCTGTTCCGAGATGCATAATATTGATTGTTATGCCAAGACGATCAACGATTGACTGATCTGAGGCATGAGGACCACGCCCCGGAAAGGCGACTGAAACATATAAAATTCGATTCAAAGGGCCGAATGGAATACCACACTTTGGATTATCGATCGTCTGCCTAAGAACTCTTCTGCCGCCAGAAATGAAGGTTTTTTCCTGGACGACGAGTCTCCTGACTTTGATTGCCTTTGCCTCCGCGGTACCTGACTGCGTAATCAGGCAGATTCAAAACACCACGACGGTCACTCTACCTGAGGGGAAGTTGACTATACAATCAGCTACTTGTGACTTCAAAGACACGGAGGCCAGCAAAGTGGCGAAGACACTCAATGCTAGTAACGAATCCGATGTCTGTGGTAAACCATGTCAGTACTACTTCCACGTTATGCACGCTCAGGCTGTAACTGACGTTTCGACCCCCCTTGTATACTATAGACAAGGAGTATTGCTTTGAAGAAGGTGATCAAGTACCGAACAAGACTGATTGCAATGTTCTTGCGCAATACATCGCGGGCAACGAGACATTGGACCATATTTGGGTTGGAAACGTGAGTTTGATTCCCTAGGTTCACTGGAAAGGCCGGCCTAAATGTACGGACATACCAGGCTGCAAATACCTTGTCGCTCTGGCATGGAACATGCCTCACCAGGTTCACGACCCATGACTACAGCTCGTTTCCGTGTCGATCTGACTGGGTAAGACTGTGTCGCTTTGTTCACATGGGTCTTGAAATTGCTTTGCGCTTACACACCCGATTGCGTACAGAGCACTCAGATCGGCCAAGTGATATCCAAGTGTCAAACTGATGTGAAAGTTGCGAACAACGGATTTTGTGTGTCGAACGACTTCAGCTGGTACATCAGGTCTGTTCCTCCGACCTTCTCCCGGATGAGACATAGGACTGACGGATTCGTGCCATGCTCTAGCGTTGAGAAAAATTTCACTTCAACTGGACATTAGAAGGGCGTCAATGTAGTCGGAACAACTTACGCTTTTACGATGGTACCGTAGTCTTTCCTTTGTGAACTTTCGTGAAAGAAAGGAGTTTGAGCGAGCGTTGGATTTCGTGCTATACAATACATCATATACAGTGGATCTCGCAATGATGTCAGTGTTCATACCTCTCGAGAGGATGGCGGTGATCTTGATCATGGGGTGTGGCGTCTCCACTGTGTTTCATCATATGTCTTGACTCGGATAATCGGAAAATAAGGTTTTCGCAAAGAATTCGAGTTATCAATGTCAGTATTGATCTGCGAGCGGTCGTTTACAGGCGATCATTGGAAGCATATAAGGCCCGAATCTGACATTCAATAAATACTACTAGTCCACAGAAATGACATTGACGCCTCACCGAATGCGCGCCGCTCAAGCTGCTGGTGCGCTTGACGCTGCGAACGAGGCCTTTTTGGCGGGCATCGGACGAGGAGACAACGAGTTGGTTGCGAGTTGACCTTCTCCGGGCGGGGACGTGCCTCTTTTCGACATGCTCGAGGTCCTCAAAAAGCCTTATTGGTCACGTGGTACTATGTACTTGCAATTGCATTACTTACGCTGCGCTGCTGCCCACCTCACAGCATCCCGTCTCCCTTTACCAACATCTACGCCAAACCATATCACCAGAGACGCAGCCGTGCAGATTGCAAACAGGAACGGAAACCCTTTCCAATTATCCTGCGTCTGCTCGATGATCGCCTGCACGACATACGGTCCCATCATGGACGAGGCACGGTTGGAAAGACCGAACAGGCCAAAAAACTACCAGCCCCCCGATCAGCATCCCGGACAGAAGAACACATCGAGAACGCACCATGTTGTCGAATCCGGGTGGGCTGAGCTCTGCCATCATCGTTTGCGAAAAGGCGTAGTACGGCGCTTGGAACAGTCCAAACACGACATTGTACGCCCTGAGTTGGATCAGTGAACAGTGTACAGTTGCCTCGAAAGCTTCTCACCAAAACTCCCAAGCATTATGAAACCTTGGACAGAATACGCGTCATGATTCAGACAAGAGCAAATATAATCGCAACCTACCCAAGTTTCTGGGTCCATATGCCAATCATACCCCAGAGTGGGATCAGAATCGTCACGACATTGGTGACAATAAACTATAGCAATTCACAATCAGTCTCAGCAAGAACATCGAATGAACGAACCATTTTCTTAGTGCTGATCTTCCAATGGCGTTGGATATACCAGAACGCGAGAGTGCTGAGGGTCGAAGTGATCGCCTGCGACAAACCAAGATAGGTGTTCTGCAAGAACGAAAAGCTGAATTTGTCATTTTGACAAATGGACACGAGAGTGCCAGTAGTATTGAGACCCTAAAGGACCAGCGTTTAGTCAAGTTTGCAGTGTCGGGATATCTCTGAGAATACTTGCATCCGACAAAAGGAAAAACGCAACAAGATATACAAAAGTGTACGGCAAGTGTTTGTATGTCTTGAGAGCCGCCCAGATCTATACGTGATGTAAGCGCGCCCCGTAGCGGGCCATAGAGCTGCCTCGGTCACCTGCTTCCATCCTATTGTAAGGTAGCTCTCGCCTTTGGGCAGAGCAGGACCCGGGCGAGGTGATTGGTATATAACTGCCCAATAATCAGTCATCTACAAATCGTCAGATGATGGACGCATACACCACCAAATTCCAAGCACAACCCAATAAGAATTATCCCTAGAGCAGATCGAATGACAGGCCCATTAGAAAGGAGGAAAGGACGCACAATGCGAGAGTATAATTGTCGACCTTGGGATCATTGGCGGTCTTTGGTGGAAGGAGGAGGGCCAAGTTCAAGAGGTATGTGACCACATAACCGATGTTACTGTGCACCTGATTGCGCGACATAAGCATACAGTCACAGGTTGAGCACATCTGCACCCACGGTAGAGATATTACTGATCCTATTCTTCTCGAGGGATTCCTCCCTCTCGTATTCCTCAACGGAGATGTCACCATTCTCATACTTTTCACGCAAGCTGCGCGAGCGAGGGGTATTCCTAGCCAAGCGGGGGAACGCAGCGGCGTAGAAGACCAGAGTGGCCCCGTAGGAGACGAATCCGACGATAAAAAGGCCCATCGCGAGTCTCCAGCGAGTCGGAGCTAGACGACGGCCGTTCAGCGAGCAACAACCTGTAACGGACGGTTACGCACACGTGAGCGCCATGCAGGCATACTGCGCAGCCCAGCATACGAGCGTCACGGCGAACAATAGCCAGCGACCAAACGTGCCATAGTCGGCGGCGGAGCCGATCGTGGTAAATATGGCGGTCATGATGGCAAAACTGATGCCGTTGGCGATAAGGACGATGCTCGCGACGGACTTGGTACCACCCATCCAGGGGAGGACGCATTGGCCCGAGGGAATGCAAGTCGAGCCTGGTCCGAGGGAGGGATCGTAGCCAGCGCTGGTAGCGAGGCCTTGGAACAACGTCTGGGTATAGCCAAGAGGACCGACACCCTGTAGAACGGGGTGAGAGTGGAGAATAGCACGAGATGCAGAGAGACGTTACGTTGTCGCCATTGTAATAGACTGTGTTGGCCTCAGCAACGGAGGGCGCGTGGGTTATGGGATGGAGGACATACGATAGTAGCTCCAGAGCTCTTTTCTGGTAACCAGTGGTTCGTCTTTCTCTACCGATGCGATAAACACCGTAGACTTGATGATCTCGTTGGACGTGGAGTCGCCATTCAAGTTCCCCTTGACGTCGGGCTCTGGAGGGGATAAGGATGACATGGTTGGGATGAGAAGGGGAAGGTACCTTGTATCATGAGGTGTTCATGGTCACGAGAGCGAACAGAGATATCGATATTCCCTTCTTGTCTCTGACCGCCACCACCATCTTCACTGAGGTGAGTCCACGTTCACAGCTCAAGCACCCAAGACGATATCAGGCAACGCCCGACAGCTGCGGTATCGCGTCCCCCAGCTGTGTTTTCACCCAGTAAACCTCCCGTGGTTGCGGGCAGAGTTTCGGTTGGTGATAACCGCTGTGCGATATCGACCCAAAACAGCTGGATGAGGGTCGTAATTTGCAATCGGATCTTTCACTGTGTACAATGTGTATCGACGATGTGCTGACCGTTCTTGCAGGACAAGCAAGTATGTCGAGGCCGGAACTAGAATATTAAAGTAGACTTTGTGATGTCAACCTCATTTGCGTTTGTACCACGGATCGTCACCAAGCACTCAAAACCATGGAATGGAATATCCAGACGTTCTCCATCGTCGTCACCATCGTCGTCTGCAACGCCCGACTCAACGACGGACGACCAAGACTCTGTCACAGAAGACTCGCATGACCACACCAAGGGCAAAGAAAAGGCGCTCGAACCAGCCCAGACAAAGCAGTCCCAGGACATCGCAACTCTCGTCGCTCTCGCCCTATCCGACTACAACATCTGGCTCGACCAAGATTTGCATTGGAAACTCGACGCGTGTTTGAGCAATGACATTCCCCCCAGCGAGGCTGGATGTACGTCTTTCTCTCTTTTCTCTTTTTTTCCCGTAATAACGCCATGCAGTTGTGCCTATCAACTACCTCCTCCGTAGAGCACCCTTTCGCGGGTCACTAGCACTGAGCGGCGGTCAAACTGAACCATCCGAGACGGAGGTGGTCAAGGCCCTCCGCACGCACACGAGTCATACGCTCGAGGTTCGGATGCGTCTCCCCTCTTTCTCCTTTGCACCCTCTTCGTCTGTCTGGTACGGCACTGGAAAAACCTCCAGAAAGAAAGACGTAGGTAGTTATGAAGTACGGCGGAGAGACTGGCAGACCTTGCCGAGTCGTCCATCACGAAGTTGGACGCGTGCCCGATGGGACGACATGACGTTGTACATGGTTTGTCTCGTCTTTTTCCTTCCCGTGAGATATCTGACTCGGTCACCCTTCATCCTTTTCTTCTTCTGTGCTACTAGGAAGGCATACCGCCACAGTTCCGCACTCTCGGGGGTATCGCCCGTTTCACTGAAACATTACTCTTACCGTCCTCAGACTCTGAACCACGCATACACGTTCAAAATGTTGCGCTCCCTCCCCACTACCTCGACAAACCCGGGGACACTCCAAAATGCAAAGGGTACGCCCTCGTTACCTTTTCAACCAAATCACATCTCGAGGCGGTTCTGCGCGCGTGGCCTTGGAAGCGGCGCCGTATGTTTGTTCCTGATGGGAATGAAGAGGCAGACATACCGCTTACCGTGAAAGAGGCACAAAAGTACGGGCTACGAGTCATCTCCAAGGCGCGTTGGGACAAACTCAACGAGGAATATCTCAACTATAAGCACCACCTCGTGGACGAGATGGCACGCACGCAGAGTGAAATACGTCACCCGGGCGAAAGCTCGACTGAACCCGAATTCGAGGACGATGAACCCGTAACCCAAGCCCAAATGCAAACGCAAACGCAGAGGCAGATAACAGCCACAACGCCTTACCCGTTCGACTGCCTTGTCTTCGCACGCAACGTCCACCTGGAGACGAACAAGACCACGCTCAAATCGCTCTTTGGCCAAGCGTTACTAGACGACGACGACGACGACGACCAAGGTCGAGGTCGAGCGCCAGCTGGTCTCGATTACGTCGACTTTACCAAGGGCATGGATTCGGTGAGTATTCATCCCTGTTCCACAAGGAAACTGAGCGTTACCTCCGTGTATGCTAGTGCTACCTTCGTCTCGCGTCACCGCGGCACGCGACGCGTCTGATGGCGTACTTTGATACACAGAGGAAAGCGCAGGCGGACGGGTTGGACGCTGCGGGACGCGAGCCCATTCCCGAAGATAGGTCGATCGTGATGGAACTGATCCAGGGAAAGAGAGAGGAACTGTATTGGGAACAGGTGCCGGAAAAGGTGCGGCGCCAGGCCGTGGCTAGGGCAGTCGAGGCCCAGCGCAGGGGCGCCGTTGGCGGTGGATCGTCCGTGACGGTTGCCAGTACGAAGCGCCGGGATGACGCTGGCGGAAGCAAGCGGAGGAAGCGGGCTAGGGAGTCTTGAAGCACGGATACTTGTCCTGGAGAGCAACATAAGTATGGTGTTTGTTTGGAGCTAGGACACTTGAACACTTGTAGCGCTGAGCGTCCGCGGAGAGTCCGGCGAGTCACCACTGCATATTGACTTTTTGCCAGTGAATGATGCACCTATTTCGAAGAGGTCTTCGGCATTAAAAGTCCACCGTAATGACAACTTGTCAAATGGTACTTTGGTAATCAGCGTCAGTGACTGCTTGCTTGCCAGTGAGTAGCGACATGTCATTAGATGGAACTTTGACCGATGCCAAACCTAACCTAACCTAGCTAATGAGAAGAAGAGGTTGCCACTTACCTAACGAACTCACTGCCAAACAACGGATCAATCAATAAAACGTTAACAACTGGCCCAGGCGCTCTCGTAAGTCATGGTGTAATGTGTCCGAGATAGAGGTACTTCCTTTCTTGCGCAGGAATTCAACTGCCCTCAGTCACTTACCTTCGCCGAGTTTCGGTCGCGAAAATCTGATCTTCTGAGTCAACCGTCAATTGCTCGAGCCACCCCATTGTCTTCCATCTGGTCGACGCTTGGACGTCGGAGCTACGGACGCATGTTCAACGGCACTCTGCCACGTTCCAATGACGAGATGGTCACTACCAAGCTGTATGCACCGCATTCGAAATGACTAACAACAACGGCAGCCATATTGGGCGCGTTGCTGGTCTTGCGATCCTTAGTAGGTCTGAGACTCTTCCCGTGCGCTGCTGACCGGCCTGGTCGGATGAAGATTGTGTTTACTTTGGCCGCAGGCCCGGGTGTGCAAAGTCTGCCTGCTGTAAAGCGTTTCCTAGGCTCCCTCCGCAACGGACTACACATTTTGCCGCTGGACATGGACTGCCGTATTGAGTACAAGGGTCATATGTAGAATGCCGTCAAAAAGATTATCTGAACCCCGATGCCGCATCACAAGTAAGCGCCTGAGCCATGGCGATTCACATCGGATTACCAGCAGAGTTTTGCTCTTAAGGTGTCTTTTCGTGGATTTTTTCCTACCACATACACCAACACTGGAATGGCAGGCTTTCTCCCAAAACAAATGCTTCCTGCCTTTTTGTTCGTGGGTTTCCTCCTAGTGGGTTTTACGTTGCTTCCGTTGTCCCGTCAGCGTCTACAATGTGAGTCGTTCTCGTCAAAGTCAGGATTGAATCATACGTTGATTTCATCTAATGCAGCAATAAATACGGGGAGGTACATGTGCTCGCTTTGGATAGCTATTGGGTGCCTCGTGTGGTTCGTCAACGCCATCGTCTGGAGCGATAACGTGATCAATTGGGCACCTGTGTGGTGCGACATCAGTAAGACATCTAGTTGGTTTGTGTCGTAATGATCCTAACAGTCTGTTGTCGAGGCGCTCGCTATCTCGTTGGAGGCAGTGTTGGCGTTACCGCGTCGGCGTGCTGCATGGTCCGTCGCCTTTACCACGCGACGAGGTTCGAGCGGACATGGGTCCATAAAAAAGAGGTATATTGATCAAGACAAACAAAGGATGTTCTGACTCTCCGAGTAGGAGAGAGTTGAAATCATCGTTGATTTGTTGATCGGATTTGGGTTTCCGTGCCTTGTGATGACGCTAGGTGGGCATTTCTCCCCCGACCAGCTTCCTGACGAGTCGAGCCGAGTTAATCAACAGAGTATGTTGTTCAACCTCGTCGGTTTATTATCCTCGAGCAAATTGGATGTCATCCTGTCCTTGTCAATACAATGGCAGAATACTTTCTAGTAGCCATGTGGCCACTCGTCTTTAGCTTGATCAGCTTCATCTACGCAGGTCAGTACTAAGTGTTCGAGTAGCTCAATTTCTCAATCTGATAGCTGTGAACTACCAGTCCTCATCTTTCGCAGCACTTTTCTGATACGAGTGGAATCGAATGGAATATTTCGGTCACTTCGCACAGCAGTTTCCACAAGAACTGGATCCTATTGGCGCCTTGTGGCATTTTGCAGTGCGGAAATCATCTTCACTCTTCCAATGGGGATCTACAACCTCACTGCGAACGTGGTTAACACTAAGCCCGTCCCATACGTATCATGGTCCTCCATACATTCGGGATTCTCTCACATTGATAGATACTCCGCCGTCGCCTGGCAGAGTGTGCATAATATCGCTATTGAAGTGGAGCTGATGCGATGGATTTATGTTATTTGTGCACTCTCTATTTTTGTTTTCTTTGGTTGGAGTGAGGAGGTGAGAGGATTTTACCACCGAGCATTTCGACCCGTGTGTCGTTATCTCTGGCATACAAAATCGTCCGGTTCGTCTCTGGTAGCCAAGTGAGCTCGTTCTCGATCATGAATTTTACGCTGGCTGATCGTGCTTACTGTCTAGTGCGGTCTCGAGGCAAAGACGGCATTCGCTCACATTCTCGTCCGTGGCACCGTCGTGCCCGGAATCCCTCTGGCCCAGCTCCGAGTCGAGGCTTAGTGTGGGAGAAGAACAAATGTATGAAACCACAGCGGAACCACAATGTCTTGCACATCCTACGAATATTATCTCTCTTGAGACAATGCCTTCGGTACCTCCGGCAGCGCTCATCCGAGATCGATATCAGCGACCCATTGGTGTTGGGCCTGGATGTTGACCAAGTACTTCAGCGGAACACCGAGTGTGCTAGGTTGCATTCTAGCGAGAGACTGAGCGGTGTTTGAACGTTTGCGAGCATCATACTGAAGTATGATTGTTTTTTGGCATTGCCATGTTTGCATCTCTTTTTTTCTACATATTTCCAGGGCTGTTTCGACGCTTTCACTTGTTCTTGTCTCCCACAGCTGTGTACATACTAGTACATATTTACAATGATCGCCTGCATGTAAACGACTTCGCACAGGTGACTGACTCGGAATCACGGTGATAACTTGAGTTACGTAATTGCGACTTAAACCTTCTTTTCCGTGTACAGTAGAGACTCGGATGTACCCCATCACCACCATCGCCGCCTCTCGAGAGGTATGAACCCTGGCATTATTGCGAGAACCACGGTATATATACAGTACGAAATCCAACGCTCGCTAACCTGCATCGTAAACGCGTAAGTTCTGACTACATTGACGCATTTCTAAAGTTTGCCAGCGGCAGTTGAAGTCCAATTCTCAACGCTAGAGCATGGCACGAATCCATCAGTGCTGTTTCTCATCTGGAGAAGGTCGGAAGAACGAACCTGATCTGCCAGCTGAAGTCGTCCGCCACACAAAATCCGTTGTTCGCAATTTTCATATCAGTTTGACACTTGGATACCACTTGGTTGATCTGAGTGCTCTGTACGCGATTGGTGTTTGTGAGCGCACAGCGATTTGACCCACGCGAACAGAGAGACAGTCTTACCCAGTCAGATCGACACGGGAAGTAGCTGTGACCATTGTGGGTCGTGAACGTGCTGAGGCATGTTCCAAGCCAGACCGAAAAGGTATTTGAAACCTGGTATGTTCGTAAATTTAGGCCAGCCTCTCCAGTGAAAGCGGATCAAACTGACGTTTCCAACCCGGATATAGTCTAACTCCTCCAAGCGCGCGACTGACTGCGCAAGAAGGCTGCAATCAGTCTTGTTCGGTACTACACCACCTTCTTCAGAGCAATAATCCTTGGCTATAGTATAAAAGGTGGTCGAAACGTCAGTTCCAGCGTGTACAACGTGAAAGTACTGACATGGTTGACCACAGACACTGCTGCTTGCGCTAGCAGCCACCATTTTGCTGGTCTCGTCCATGAAGTCGCAGCTTGAAGTGCCCAATTGTATTGTCACGTTCCCCTCAGGTAGCGGGAACGTCGTGGTGTTTTGAATCTGCTTCATCACGCAGTGAGGTAGCGCGGAGGCAAAGGCAATCGAAATTAGGAGAATTGTCCAGGGCAAAACCTTCATTTTTGGCGACGAAGGAGTTAACAGGCAGACGGTCGATAAGCCAAAGTGTGTGGTATTCCATTCGCCCTTTTGAATCGAATTCTATGTGTTTCAGTTGCCTTTCCTGGCGTGGTCCTCATGCCTCAGATCAGTCACTCGTTGATCGTCTTGGCATGTTAATCAACTTTATGCGACTCGGAACAGGTTATCTGTAAGCTGGCAAGGCAAAAATCTTACGCATTGAAAAAAAGTCGAGCCTTGGTGTCTGCCGGGCAAGGACACTAGGTGTGGCATGAGCAGTACTCCAAGTGGTGGATGGTGCCGGTGAACTTCCACACCGTTTTAAATTTGACAGGCTCAGTCACTTCCATCTGACAATGGTTTGACAGTCTGTTGATGATTCAAAGCGGATCAAACTTACGTTTCTAGTATGTAACCCGGATATAAATCCTCCGTGCCCGCGATATACCGCGCGAGAATGTTGTATGCGCCGA
>JBBPOM010000976.1:0-15236 GCA_038091455.1 Leccinum uliginosum | reverse complement strand
TCCTAGACTTTCTACTTGAAATACACATTGTATGAGACACCGCAACTCGGCATTGTAAATACTTGCATTTCCATTTCCCACCCTCACAAATGTGGCCCTGCCTCCAGTGATAGAACATCATACAACAAGCGTTAACGTGAGAGTGTTGCGGCAAGCGCTGCACCCCGAGCCGGTAAACTATTGACCAAATTCAAAAATTGTACGCTTTCGACGTTCCCGGGCCCCTCGCTACGCAGTTGCTGGATGCGCCTGAGCGCAGCCTTGTAAGTCGGACCAAAAATTTCTGCTTCGAATTTTACCCGTGGGCCTTGTTTGAGGTTGATCAGTGCCCAGTGGATAATTGCCGCACAATATGCAACCAGCTTATCTAGGCGGAGACAACCTTCGGACAAATGGTGGAAGAGAGGCTGCTTTCTCGTGGGTTGATACCACAAAGAGAGCAACAATGTAATGACAAGTGCGGGATGCCCGAAAGGCACCCTCGCAGACTTATTGGATGGAAGCTGTAGATAATGATCAATTATTACAATGAAGGGTGTTCGATAACGTACTTACTAGGCGTTCAGTGTCCGTATAGCGCCATTCTTTCAGTACTTCGGTTATCATTGGCTCCCACAAGGCTCCCAGATCAACACGATTTTCGACAGGCTGATACAAGTTGTAGTAGCAGTGGACAACATTGCATGCGACCCGTTTGAAGACATTTGCAATGTCATGCAACGTATGTTTCATTGCTTGATCTATTGCATATTCATTTTGTGTTGTCCACAAGGCTGAATCGGATGAACTTAGTTGCAATTATTAGATGTAAATGATGTCGTACCTGGATTTGACCCGCCATAGCGCGCGGCCATACCGCCGATCACACAATCCGACCACGTCTTGTCGGCAGCCTGATCCCGCATTGGCTGTTCACCACAGAAATGTTTCAGTGCTAGGACGGCGTGCTCGGATTTTAATTGTTTTTCTGTCGGCTGGACGGGCTCTGGGTCATCCCCGCTAATAGACCCCGGGTCGTCCCAGCCAGTAGGATCCGGGTGGGGGGTTGGTGCGGTGGGTGTAATAGGAATTGGTGCGGCAGGAACCGGTGCGGCAGGAACGGCGATAGGGGGCGCAAAGGGGTTGGGAGCGCCTCGTGGCGCCCACTAAGCCATGTCAAGTTATGGTTTTTGAACGGCTCAACGACTTACTTGTAGGAGAGAGTTATGAAATAGGCGGCGATTGATGTAATTGTTGGGTACTGGGGGACCAGTATCGAAGTCGACTGTCTGTACGGTGTTGAGCCGGGGTGTTCGGAGATGGCGATCTTGGTATATCAGGTGTTCGATCGAAGGATCGAACTCCGGGCCGAGTGGAGTTGGAGCGAGGTCGGCGTATTGGTGATAAAGTCTAGCCGGGGGGAACTGGTCGAAGTCGGTAGGGGCGTAGGTAGGGAAGTCGGGAAGGAAGTCGGTAGGAAATCCGGCGGGGCCTGCACCGGAATTGGGCATGATAGCTGGGTAATGACCCGTTGGGACACTGGTGTCGGCGCCGTAGTGAAAACCAGGAGGAGGTTGGAAATTGTGAGAGTATTTTGGTAGTGGAATGGAGGGGTTGGCGTTGGCGTTGTGAACGTACGAGTAGGTATTCAATATGTTGTCCTCTGGGGATAACGCCGCTGGGGGAGCGCTGAGATCGGCGGTGTGATCAAGGTCAGGGAATGGACCTCCGAGTCCCTGCAGTGGAGAGACCAGGTCCGAAGCCCGTAGATATGGATGAGAACGGTGCTGGGACGGGCGCGCGACAGCTTGGTTCGGGTGAACATTGCTGGAAGAGCCGCGCTCAGACTGCCCTCGCGCCGCACTGTGACGCTACAGGCGGGGAAGATAGTCAGGGAGTGGAAAGAAAACGTGTAGGAGTGAAAACTAACTGGAGCTTGAGACCTTGGAGGCATGTTCGTCGCAATGAAGTTGAGGGAGACGGATGAGGAGCGAATTCTCACTCCTCTTTGACGGACGGTCACAATCCTATAAGTAAAAGTAAGCTGGACAAGTCTCTGGGGGAATGTCAAGCTGACAAGTCAGACTGGGGTACTCACGCGATACATTGCTCGTGGATCAAGGGTGCAGAACACGAGGCAGCATTCTCTTGATCTTCTTTTACCTACTCGAGCAAACACTGCCAATTTTCATACTGTGATAGCTTCTGCGACGTAAAACGGTTTGAGGGGGAGTACTAAAACTGATTTTCAGTTTTACTCGAGAAATCATCACAATTATGTTATAGACCAGCATACTGAGTCGTGTTGTTTTGCTCGCGGGTGAGGCCTTGAGGGCCCGTCGGGGAAGTCCGTAAGTGTTTCTGATATGACTCAACAGGACAAATACCACTCGCTTCCTGCGGTTCTCTAGTGCCGCTGGGTCTTTCCCTACCCTCTTAGCCAGTATGTCATTTGAAATTTTATAATTACAAATAAGAAAATCACGAAAGCAAATTTATGTAACCATTGGGCCTGTGTTCGTTCGTTTGTCGATAGGCGGCGATATCGAATCGGACGCGAAGTATATGCGAAACACGACTCCTTTGCAAGTCGCGTCATCGGCTAGCCCACAATTTCAAAGGTATCATGGAAGTTCTCAGCTTCAGCGTGGCTAGATGTCCTACTGAGAAAATTCTAAGCTCCGAGTCGTGATATGATTCACTGCATATGCTGTAAAGTTTGTTCACCACGTCTACGCCAAAGGAAGTGACATATACTAGGCTGGAGGCCAAACATCGTAGACAAGATTATGTAATGATCCTGAGGGCAAAGAACGACTCTAAACCATTCAAAGAATTATTTAATATTGATAGGCTCACTGTCGACGAAATGTTCGACGGACGACATTCTGAGTTGCTGCTGCGCAAGTGAAGATGAAAAGGCAGAAGGAGACGCCGACGCAAAGTACATGATGATAAAAGCAACTTGCTCACATCGTGCGATTCTTCTTTTGCGTTTGGATCGTTTGTCATGCAAGGCACTCGACCAGAATCAATACTACCCTTGCCACCACCTTTACCCCAAAGCTCTCCAAGTCACGCCCCGTGACGCATACGAGCAGGGTCTAGTCGCCCGTACCCCTCATCACCAATGCTACCGGTATCTTGCCCTTTTTCGGTTCACATCCCGGTCAAGGTGGACGACGTTGAGATCGCTTGAGGTTGAGGGAGTGTGTTGATATTCGGATTGTTATTCATATTTTTGAACCTCATCCTGGACAACGGCCGCGTTAGCATTCCCTCCCATCGATGTGAAGACGTCGTGTGACGGCATGCACAAAGCTTTATGTGTACGGGTATCATAACTACAAGTGGACATGAGCGATGGCCTCCGGAAGGCCCGGGGACTGATTTTTCTTTCAGCATCCATCTTCTGCCACGTTGATCCATAACTATAACATACATACATATTATTTTAATGCAGTCGTACGTGATTGCGTCCCAAAGTTGTCCACCGCTTCCCGGTACACGGAGCTAAATGTCTCCAGTATACAAGCCCGACTCTTTCTGCCGACAAGTTTGAGTAATTCTGCCGGGAGCAGGTTATATAGTCAATCGTGCACATTCGGCATTCAATTTAGTGATCGGCTGGAAGACACGTACCGAGGAAGCGTTCGCCGACCCATAATCGCAACGGCGTATTCCCAATACCACCTTCCGTTCGGGTCTCGTTGACGATGAGGCGGGATTGGCGCCTCAGCTCCTCCAGCATCATCCTGTGGCTCCTTTGGATTGGAATCCATGCCCGTCGAGCGTCTCGCACGAGGGCATGGGCATCGCGTGCGCGGGGGGAGACGTCATTAATATGTGAACCAATCCGAGTCTGAGTCTTACCTGCCCAGAAGTACGACCGTATTTTGATTCGACGGAATGCTCCACGTTCTGGAGAGGCACGACAGATATACATTAAGCAACATTGAGATGAGGTGCTCACACAGTGCCAAAAGACCACGTCGACATGGTTGACTTCCAGGACGGAGGTCATCGTATTTTCTAAGCAAAGGTGTAGATGAAGTCGGGGGGTCGGCTGAGGACCTATTTACTCACTACCCGCAGGATAGATACTGGAGAACCCCGGGGTGGAAATGTCTAGACCAAGAAGTTCCGTTGACAATCGCTTGGAACAACGACAGTGGAAACAGGCTCACGCTTTTTGGAGTCAAGATTTTCGGCGGAGTTCAGGGGCACGGAAGAACAGAAGAATGGACGGAGGGTGCACATTTGACGGCCGAATATCGGGGAAAATGAGAAAGGTTCCTGGAATTCCACGCGAAGAAACAACTAGTACTAGATGTCGTGAGCGATGTATGACGAAGACAACGAATCATTGAGAATTGGTAACAAACCTCATCGCCAGCCATCCCTGCCACCTGGAGGGTTCTGAAAACGGTCGATTGAGTTGGTTGTCCGTACAATGAGCTGCGTGCGTCCAAATGGTGCTCGAACACATAAGGATCATACTGGCGCCGATTGCCAGTTAGAATGTCCTCGAAACAGTGGAAGGCTCTATCTTCCCTTCGTTCGTTCGCCACCATCGTCTACGTGAGATTGCCCCAGTGACGGACAGAGGTCATTTCTCGGACCGCACGTGGTACAAGTTGTTGAGCCAGACAGAGTCATTCAAGGTGTTGGGCCCGGGATGAGCACGAGCTTCAAGTTGGGGTTGTGTTGAGTTGACCTCTGACCTGTGGCGTCATTCGGCAATAAGTATGTGAAGTAATCTATGACTCACTAGAGATGAAAAACCGGCTGGTTTGCTCTAATGCAAGGTCGAAAAAAATGTGTCTTCCATCCGGATGCTATTTTAGTGTCGACGGCTCATCACGAATAACGACAAAACCCTTGGATCCGAGTTTGATGACGTCAGACTCCATGGTAATGAACCGTTCATGAACACGATAAAATTTTAACCACGACGTAATAATCCCCAGCACACTCACATCTGGCCCAGCTTTCGCGACCTCGTCGGCTCGTTTGGTTAGCTCTCCCAGGATGTCGTTCCACGCGGCCGTGACTCGGAAGCGCTCCTGTGACCTTGCGAAGACAATCTTGCGTTTGAGATCACTGGCACGAAGGGAGGGGGCATTCGTACCTGTCCGACATGGTGGAGCTGTATGGTAAAAGGATGTTACGGTGAGGGTTAAAAGCTCCTGCCGACCTGACAAAGAGGAAACATAGAATGACATCACTTCTCGACGCTTGCCTCCTGGTACATACTGTGATAAAAATAAGTCGACGTAAGTGAAAATTTGCCTGCTGATACTCAGAGCCGCGCCACGACGAAGATTAGTGTTTAATGGAAACAGCATGCAGGTTCACGGCTGGGTTATCCACCTCGATTCTCTATTCTGCCTTCGAGTCATGGCTGGTCTCCTCTGCCAACTCTCTGCCAATTCCGTCATCCGACCATCTTTGGCCGTGCAACGCTTGTCAATGGATTCGTCACCACTGGCGCTGGCGTTGTGAACAACCAACTGGTGTCGCAGACAAATTCGTTTGCATCACCGTTCTTGGCTAGCGGAACGCTGTTAGCACTCGCGTATTTCGTGATCAAAGGCATGTGGACAGAGAACTATGGGAGCGGTGGCGGTACGACGAGCGCGAGCGCCGATCCATTCCAACTGAGGCGGCTCGGCCAGGCATGGAAACTTGTTCGCAATGGTGAATTTGGTAGTCATCGTATACATGACAAACCTGATGGGCTTGACGCACTTACAGATCCTATTTTGCTGGTGATTGGCTTGACCCAGACGTGCTCCGAAGGTTCGATGTATCTCTTTGTGTTTATTTGGGTGTCATCGTTGCAAGAGGTTTCTCCTTCCTTCCCTTCAGTGGCGCTCCCTCTTGGGTACATATTCTCTTCGTTCATGATTTCCGTGATGCTTGGCTCGCTCTTGTATACGGTTGTTACGTCCTATACTCCCCCGCCACTCCTCGGATCGCCTCACGAATTCTCCTTGACCCTCCACGCCAAACTCAGCAGCCTCATCTGTGCAACCAGTGCGTTTACGCTCGCACTCAGCACACACTCGCGAGGACGAACGAGTGCGTTTCTGGGTATTATGTGCCTTCGAAGTATGTGTCGGTGTGTACTACCCCGTACAGGGAATGTTGACTCGGAGAGGGACACTGATGTCGAATGAGCACCGCGCCACGGTCAGTCCTGCGTTTTTGTATTCATGGGTTTCCCCCCTCCTTCGCCGTGCTCTGGCTTGCGTCGTTCCGTCCTTGACAGCTGTCCGCGCTGTTTCGCGTCCCGCTCAACGTGTTCGTCGTGGTGTCTCTGATGACGGGCGTCTCCACTGCCCGGAATGCGGTTTTCTCTGCGAGCTCATTGATGTTGGCGTTTGCGGCACTCATGAATGCATTTATCATCATACCAAGAGTAGATGTGACATGATGACAAGTCGGGAGACAAATAGCCGGCCTGCATGACGGTTGGATCGTACGCGGTACGGATGTCGTTGGACGAAATATTCTCTGCAAAAGAGGATTCGACTCAGGTTGTTTCGTGCCGACTTTCCTCCCGTATTATACTGTTTTCTTGATTTCTAGGTCCTTCTAGTTAGTGTTGACGGCGACATTATTCTGTTCTTTTCTGGGGAGGGGTAAGACCCTATCGGCGTCCGACCAGAATCCTGTACAACATAGATCTCAGGATACAATGGCGGCCGCTGGTACGATTCGCATAACCTGTGAATTGCAAACGACAAGTACTAGTACTAACATATTATCCAAAATGGTGTATCTAGGCATGCTACCGAGTACAACAGCATATGTCCAACGATTTGAGTTGCGACTTCTCCTATGAACAGAGCTTTCAGGATACACATACTGCCAGCGAGGTCTTGCATGTTACATATAGACATATGTATTTGTCATGAAAAAAAGAAAAAGTCATATACAAACGTTCCTGCTCCTCCTCACCAGATAACGTCGCCTTCATTGTCAGAAGCACCTGAAATGAGATCATCTGAAGAGGAGTCGGGAAGGGAGTTCTCCTCGAGGGCTCCATGATTGGGGGACGCAGAGCCAGAGGATTCAGGTGAACTAGTACGTGATTCGATTTCTGATTCGAGGGAGTCGAGCTGAGCGTTCGCACTTGCCAGCGACTGCAATTCTTCATTGTAGGATTCGTGTCGGAATTGAATGAGATTTTCCAAATCAGGAACTGCTACATCTTTGGAAACATCTTTCTTGTGAACTTGGTGTACACAGATGAGGTAGTTTGAGTAGTGCCGAGCCTCTTTCAGCTCCCACGCCGAGGCCAATGCACGGAAACGCCTGGTCTCCCGGCTTGCATGCTTCATCAGAATGGCCTCTTCAAGAGCCTTATCGGGTAGCCGTTTCAGGCCCGCGCAGAAAAGCGACTGACCCTGTAACAATGTTACTTGCATTAACGACGAAGATATTCATGAAATACCTTCTTAACATCATCAACAGATAGCCCGTCACCTCCAGGTCGGAGCGTTTTGTCAGTGAAACGTAGCTCTAGAGCATGCGCCAGCATAGCGACAGGTCGGCGATAAGGGGTCCATCCTCTCGATGGACTGTGGAGCCTGCAACCACCCTGCTTCGATTGTTGTTTGTGCTCAGGGCTATCGGAGAAAACGGAGGCGGTGAAAACGCTAGGAGGAGAGGGGGGAAGGAGTGGGGAGGAAGGGGGAAGGTCCATGGAGAAAGACGACTCAGAGGAGATGGGAACTTTATCTGCAAGAAGACAGGGCAAAGGTTTCACAAAATGACCATCTGTATTGATTGCCCCGCTACCATGCAAGAGGGCTGGGCCTGGGGATGTACGGACCATACCTAGAGAAATTGTGCTTCGGTCTCGAAGGTATTCCGAGTCGAACAGTATGCGCTCTGCAGTGTGCGCGGATGGGAAAAACGTGGCCAGTGGAGGGTCTTAGTGTTGGAAAAGGGTGCGGAGCTTGAAAGAGACATAGTAACTGTAGGATCTCAGTACTCAGTATTCACTTTAAACAATGAGGTGCGTTCGTCAGACGCATACATGTCTGTTAACCCACGTATTCGTCTGTTTCGCCTTACCTCCCTCTCCCCTGCGCTTGGATGGGCATCCCTGGTCGACCGGTAACAAACCTTTCATTGATTCTGGTTCTGTACATTCTCCTTTTTATACGCCCCCGCTCGCGGTCGCAACCAGAGCTAAGTACTTGTGATGACACTTCAATATGATGTCCGAAGTGCCGCTAATGGTGAAGCTCAGTGCATGGGAATGAACTGCACAGAACCACGTACCCAGAGGGGCAGGAGGATTGGCCATGAACCAAACAACAGAACCTACTACTCGACGCGGCCTTACTGCCAAGGATAGCGTTGACACCTGAGATGCAGTACCGACGTCGTATCGGTATCGACGATGGCGGAGACTCATCAGTCAGGGGGGTCGGACCCTGGCCCATACCATCTTTTGTCAATTGCTTCAATGCAGTTAAGAGCATTCAACTATTATAATATGTAGCCATTGGTAGCAGCGTCGACGTGCTCAGCATGCGTTAGTACAGACTACGAGGGAACGAGGTGTCTGCGTCTATGACATACAACTTGAAGCAAGACGGCGTGACTCAAAATGGATGGTTATGTGAATTGAACTCAGGATGCAGAACTCAGTAGGTAGCTATGGTTCCATTGGCGATATTTTTGTCTAGGTTACTAGTCACAAGAATTTGCATCCCAATTGGCACGATGTATACATGTGTTTTGCTTCCAGAAGGATCCAAAATGAGGATGTAATCTGGTATTTTGTGACTCGTGCCAGTGGCAAATCTTCTTTGCAGGCCAGTTACCTAAAGTCGCTTGCCAATAGTGCGCGAAGCTAGTCCACATTGGCTCACAAGCGCCAGGCTTGACGGTGGGCAAGTCATTTTGGACACCGTAAGTTGCGATATTATTTCCCTTCAAGAGGGACGTCCGTTGTCCCTCATCGTATGCACTCCGCAAGTGGTGACCAACAAGAGCAGAGAGTTCGTCGTTCGATAACAATGCGTCGGATGGTTTGGAATCTCTTGAGTCTCGAATGACGTTATAGGGATCAGCTTCTTCGTTGCCGCCCCCTCCGTCTGCCTCTTTCGTGATGGACATGGGAACCGTCGGGTCTATGGAGACGTGCACGACACGGAAAACTTGGAGACGTTCTTGTTGCGTAACAGACAGTGGTTCGCCCACCAATAAGGAATATGCAGGATCATCCGGACAGAAATTGAAATCTACTCGGAAATGGTCAAAACGGGGCTACGATCCCGGAAAGTTCGTACCTCCCGCCACGATGCAGGGCCAATCGTGGAGTTGCCAAAGCTCTCTGAAGGCGACGACCTCACGGACTAGAAGAGCTGCTTGCCTATGACTAATTCTGGACTGGAACGCAATGAAGCGGGGACTCGGACTAGACTTGCCTCGCTCTCTCGTAAGTAGAACTGATGAACGAGTTCAAATCAGCGAAATGGTTGAAGGTTATGGGTACACGAACGCGGGATGCCATGCCAAAATAGATGCGTCGTCGCGATAAGGTAACCGTGTCCTTCTGATCCCGGAGCAATGCTTTGAAGTGCGACGATGTTTGCGATGTTCTTGGTTTTATGTAATTCGGGGTTGCTGTGCACTTGCAATTTATCGTACTCGATCCTGGCTTTATGGATGCTCCGGAATAAGTAGGGCATGCTTATACGCAATGAGACATCCGTCACTGAGGTTTGTTTGGACCGCTTGCATAAGAGTAAGCATATCCGGCGAGATCAAGCGCAGGAAGGAGCTTGTTCAACCCGTCGACTTCCTGGGATCCTTCAGATCATGTCTGAGAACAGTTGGACTTGACCTGCATGCACATGATATCGGCGTCATGTGAGAGTATCTCGGCGTGAAGCATCGGCACCCTCGTGCTTGCTTTACGTGCCTTCAAATCACTGGTTGGGAAGAGCGTCGATTCTGTAACTCAACTCGGCACATGATTACGAAGACGGACGGCGAGACGTATGAACGAGACTCTGCGCGAGCAACTACAAGGGTAGATATACGCTGAGCGAAACGCCAGTGGATGGACGCAAGCGGTATGTACTGACATTCCATGTCATCATCTTGACCGAGCGGGTATCCACGTTCGCTTACAATTAGAATTGTCAAAACCGCTCTCAAAGTTGATGCCACTGGTGTGGGGTCGAGTGATCTATGTTGTACAGGATTCTGGTCGGACGCCGATACTAGGGTCTTACCCCTCCTCAGAAAAGAAAAGAATAATGTCGCCGTCAACACTAACTAGAAGGACCTAGAAATCAAGAAAAACAGTATAATACGGGAGGAAAGTCGGCACGAAACAACCTGAGTCGAATCCTCTTTTGCAGATAATATTTCGTCCAACGACATCCGTACTACCGCGTACGATCCAACCGTCATGCAGGCCGGCTATTTGGCTCCCGACGTGTCATCATGTCACATCTACTCTTCAAGTTGGTATGACGATAAATGCATTCATGAGTGCCGCAGTTTAACACCAACATCAATTCATGTACTACTTTGCGTCGGCGTCTCCTTCTGCCTTTTCATCTTCACTTGCCCAGCGGCAACTCAGAATGTCGTCCGTCGAACATTTCGTCGACAGTGAGCCTATCTATCAGGTCCGTTTAGTATCGTACCCGACAGCCTGAGTGTCACGCTGATTTGTAAATTAGACAAGTAACGTCATCACTCAACGGTTCTGCTGAAATCTCTGACTGTACAACCGCCGCCCGGCGGCTGAGCGCTGCCCGTTGACACTAGTCCAAAATGTTAGTCCTCCGGGGGGTGACTCAGTCACTCCGTTCAAACGTTCACCCATGATAGGCCACTTCAGTGCGGTACTCTCTCGCACCTGTGCTTGCGGTCGCTCTTACGACGATGCTGGGGGCTTCACGAGACATCAACACACATGTCCGAGAGGCAAGAAACGCCTCTCGAATGCGCTCGAAGTCGCCAAAGCATCCTATCGCAAGAAGAAAGCTCGCGTTCATGCTAGTGACTTGGAGCCTGTTGAAAATCAAGAGTCTCATGCTGTAGACTCAAGGCCATGCGGTAATTTGAATGACGGGCCTACTGATGTGAGTTTTACTATTTCTTCACTAGGAATCAAAAACCCCATCTAATTGTTCATCCTAGAGTGCATCCGACTTCGCTTCCAACTCCCAATCAATCCCAACTGCTGCTGCAGAAGTCGACGACTCACTGCCTCTGTCATTGCGTCGGTCCCGTCGAGAACACTGTCTCCCCAAACGTTTTCGGGACATGCTCCCTGAGCGGCCCTTGCCATTGCCTCCTGCCGAGGCCATGCTCCCTCCCTCCCTTCATTCACGAAGACAACAACTTCAACCGCTCTCGTCGCCGACGCCACTTCCAATGCCGAAGCCGCCTGAACTCTACAAGACCCGACCGAACTCTTTTGGGCTCCTACGATGCTACGACCGTAATTCTCTACCGTCTCACGACCCTGAGGATCAATCTGGCGAAGACTCAATTTCGGCATATGACAAAGTCCATCGCCTCCACTTGACGGGCGAGTCGAACGGGGGAAGCAGTATTGATCCCGATAAACCCAACCCATTCTACCCATACCCCAATGCATCATCACTGCGTCTGGGTGAGTGGTACTGGAATCAAGGCTCTCGGAAGTCCAAGGAGAGTTTCAAGAAACTTCTCGGCATAATTGAGGGCAAGGATTTCCGAGCTGAAGACGTCCGAGGCGTAAAATGGACGAAAATCGACAAAGAGTTGGGTCAGATGGAGTCGGATGGCGCACCGGAGTGGTTGAACGGAGACGCTGGTTGGAAATCTACTCCTATCACAATATCTGTTCCGTTTCCTCGCCGTTCACTGTCTCCTGGTCCACGGGATTATACTCTCCCCGACTTCTACCACCGATCGCTGGTCTCCATCATCCGTGAAAAGGCTTTGGATCGTTCCCCACAAGCCTCGGTTTTCCATTATGAGCCATACCAGCTACTTTGGTGTCCTCCGGATCGGGAGAATTCCAAGGAGTTTCGGGTTCACGGGGAATTATATACCTCGACGGCTTTCTTGGAAGCTCACCGACAACTTCAGGATCAGGCCCCTGAGCCAGGGTGCAATCTACCACGTCGTATTGTTGCGCTAATGCTGTGGTCAGATGCCACTCAGCTTACGTCGTTTGGTGAGACCAAACTGTGGCCATTGTACATTTACTTTGGAAACGAGACCAAGTACGAGAGGTGTCGACCGTCTGCGAACTTATGCGCACATGCCGCTTACTTCCAAACGGTCAGTAATCCAGTGACTATCATCCGGTTGCCAGCTGGGTCTGACTTTGGATCTGACCGTATAGCTACCGGATGCTTTTAAGGACTTTGTAATGGAAGCATCCGGGGATAAGCTACCTAGCGGTTCCTTCTTTACTCATTGTCATAGGGAACTTTTTCACGCTCAATGGTGTCAACTGCTAGATGATGACTTCATTCAAGCATACGAACACGGCATTCCGCTGATGTGCAATGATGGTATCATGCGGCGACTGTTCCCGAGAATTCTCACGTACTCGGCGGACTATCCAGAGAAGTACTAGGCTACCAAGTGAGATACGAAAAAAAAATAACTGACCGCTTTAGAGTTCTGATAGCAAATATACGCAACTTGGGATATTGTTTATGTCCCCGCTGCCTTATACCAAAGGACCGCGTTCAAAATCTGGCGAGCGAGCGAGACATTCTGCAACGAAGTGTCTTAGCTCGCAAGGATACGTATGAAAGACGGCAGAAAATTATTTCTGCTCGTCAGCTCATCTATGAACAGAACTTCGTGGTTGACTCCTCTAAGGTGGAAGGTCTGCTGAAAGAAGAGTCCCTGGTACCAGTGACGGTGAGTGCCCTCAAACAAAAATATTGAAAGGCAAGAGCTTACGAATATGGTAGAATGCATTTTCGGAGTGTCTTTCCCACACAGGGTTTGACTTCTTCTTGATCTTGGTAATAGATCTGTTACACGAGTTCGAGCTCGGGGTTTGGAAGGCGATATTTGTCCACTTGCTCCGCATCCTGGACAGTCTTAAGGGAAATGCACTGCCCGAGCTCGATCGTCGGTGAGTTCAAGCTATTTGCCTCAAATATCCAGTTGACCTAAGTGGTATACTCTAGGTATCGGCAAGTACCTACCTTCGGCCGTGGTACGATCAGACGCTTTAGTAGGAATGTTTCGGACATGAAGAAAATGGCTGCTCGGGATTTTGAAGACATTTTACAGGCGAGTCTGCCCGCCGTTGTTCGCATCTCGAGATCTCCTAATTGTGCCGTCCTACATCTCCAGTGCGCTCTCCCAGTCTTCTCGGGCTTGTTCCCTGAACCTCACGACAGCAAAATAACAACACTATTATTCACGCTTGGGCATTGGCACGGGCTGGCGAAGCTCCGTATGCATACCGATGAGACCCTCGATGCCCTTGACGAGGTTACAAAGTGTCTTGGAGCATTGCTGCGCAAATTTGTTGAAGATATATGTCCCGCTTTCTCAACTAGAGAGCTTCGTCGGGAAGCTGAGTCTCGGAAAAGGCGGCAGGCCCGTGAAAATTCCGGTAGTCGCACTCCCGCACAGCGCCAAGGAGCGACCGAGGTAACAACTGATCGGCGTCCCAAAGTGCTGAACCTTCGAACCTACAAGGTACACGCTCTCGGGGACTATGTGTCTCAGATACGACTATTTGGAACCACTGATTCATATTCTACACAATCAGTGCGTTTTTAATATATAGCTCCGCCTTGGTTTTCTGACTGACGTTTCCTCATAATATGACATGCTCACGTCACGGTGATGCTAGGGAGAACTTGAACACCGCACCAGTAAAAATCGGTTTTCCAGAACCAGCGGCACTGTATTCGTACCTCAGTTGGCTGCCATCGAGCGTCGTCAAGTACGTATCCGGCGTATTCGTGCACAAAACCATGTCATGAAGAGCCAAGATCCTACCCCAAATGAGCCTACCATACACCACGTAATCGGGAAGTCTCAGAATTTCCCTATTGACATCACTTCTTTCGTGCAGAGTAATACAGGGGATCCTGCTATGAAGGTGAGTTCGTCTGTTTGTCTTTGACGGTGGGGGAGCTAAACAACATTTCTCAGAATTTTGTTCAAAAGCTGAAGTTACATATTTTACCCCGTCTGCAGGAGATCCACTCGGTGCATGATGGAGAACCCCGACAAACCCACGTAGCTCCGCGATTCCCAGATACTCCAAACTCGTACTCCATTCTCTCCCAAGTGATTTTCAAAGGAAACCGACTCTTCCGGCATCCATTACTGCGTATAAATTACACTACTTACGACCTACGCCGCGAGACGGATGCAATCAACCCGTCTAGCGATCGCCGGAACATAATGGTGTTAGCACCGGTGGACTCCACCGGCGGGCACCCGTTTTATTATGCTCGCGTCCTTGGCGTCTACCACGCCAACGTCATTTTTTCTGGGCCGGACTCTCAGGACTACCTAGCTCGCCGCCTTGAATTTCTCTGGGTGCGCTGGTTTGAGCTGATAGACCAACCGGCTGGGTGGGAGCACTGCCGCCTCGATAAAGTCAAATATGCTCCCATTACGCGTCACGATGCTTTCGGGTTCATCGATCCCGCAGATGTCCTGAGATCATGTCATCTCATTCCGGACTTTGTGGATGGAAAGCTTCACTCGGATGGTATTACTAATGCACAAGACGGAGACGACTGGAGATCCTACTATATCAACCGGTAAGCTGAATAGCCTCATCGGACACTGATATGGTGTTAACATATATTCTAGGTTTGCTGATCGTGACATGATCATGCGCTATCATTTAGGCTTTGGTGTTGGCCATGTCCACACCAATGCTCCGAGACATCTGTGTCATAGCTCGAATGAGCCCGACGTCCCAGCTGCTGACCATCCGGAGAATAGCAATGATCTGCAAGTAGATGATTCGGATGTGGCTGATGAAGCAGATGAAGATGCAAGGTCAATAGATTTTGATAGACTCTCCAGCGGATCGGAGGATGGCTCAGATAGCTCGTCCGATGATGAACCTCAATACTACTCGGATGAATGGGAAAGTAACTCTGTTGACTCCAACGACATAGAGTTCACTGGGAAGTACAAGTACTAGCTTCGTCACCTTTGTATTCACTTGATATAGGTTCATTAATTCAGAGCCTCGAACTCCGAGTCAAACCGGGGCAGGG
>JBBPOM010000975.1:0-15253 GCA_038091455.1 Leccinum uliginosum | reverse complement strand
AGTACGCTATTGCTATTGCTATACCCATTGAACCACACCGAAGCCCGGGACTAGACACAACAGAATGGGATGATGACCTGCGGATCTCCGTCCCCGCTGTGGACTTTGGAGAGCGCGTACCGATGACCTTCAAGGCGTTTCACGGTCTGCGTGATACCTCGCCTGTTCGGTCGACGCACATGAGCGTAGTTAATTTCCTCTTTTCCATGACACAACAGAATGGGATGATGACCTGCGGATCTTAATACTCTGACCCTCACCCTCTGTGTTCAGCACCTCCGAACGGACGGGCACGGGCACGGGCACGTCCGTCTCCGTCTCCTAGTCCCTCTGCGCGGCGCGTCAATTCGGACGCGCATGCACCCTCGACTTCACCACTGCCTTTACCACCGCCTCCCTCTCCCTCTCCCTCCCTGTGCAGTGCGTCCGAACGGACGCGCGCGCGCTCTCAGCCTTACCCTCCGCGCTCTGCGTGCCCGGGCCAGAACGGACAACGACGCGACGTCGATGACGAGCACGCACCCTCGACCTCACCACCCTCGACCTCACCACCCTCGACCTCACCACCCTCGACCTCACCACCCCCACCCTCTCCCACCCACTCCCACTCCCACTCCCTCCCTGCGCAGTGCATCTGAACGGACACGCGCGCTCACCCTCACTCTCTGCGCTCCGCGTGCCCGGGCCGGAACGGAGGACGACGTGATGACACAATGTGACGGACGATGATGAGCACGCGACCCCTCCCCGCTACACCTCTCCCTGTGTGTTGAGCGGGTCCGAATGGACACGCATGCGTCTTCCGGTATTGTTCAATAGTTACTAGTATTTTGTATAGACTATGTCACGGTAGTTTACAAAAAGATTTAAAATTCTTCGAATGTTTTGAATGGACAAGAAAAAAAAGCACTAGTTCTGATCTCTAGTAGTTGTGCTGTGACGTCTGTAACTGATGCACAGTGGCTTGCCAACATTGTACAGCCACAAAGTGATTTGGCACATTGTAGTTCAATGAAGTGATAACATTAAAAGCCACAGGTAAAACTTACAGTATTGGTATTGGCAAATGGTATGGTCTCTTGCCTTGTACATGCAGTGTGATTCAAATGATAATGTAGGAGCTGGATGGAAAATGATGATATTAAAATGGTAATGTGAGAAATTAGTAGCAAAATAATGTTATTCAAAGGATAATATCTGAGACAGTGATAACATGGTGATATTCAGATGATAATCTGCGAACTTGATGAAATGATGATATTAAAATGGTAATGTGAGAAATTGGAGGCAAAATAATGTTATTCAAAGGATAACAGCTGAGACAGTGATAACATGGTGATATTCAAATGATAATCTGTGAACTTGATGTAAAATGATGATATTCAAAGGATAATGTCTGATCTTGGTGGGGAAATAATGATATGCAAATAATAATGTCTGATCTAGTGATATCATGGTGATCTTTAGATGATAATGTATAAGCTTGGTGGCCAAATGATGATATTGAAAGGGCAATGATGGAACATAATGATATCAAAGGATAATACTTGATCTAGTGATAAAATGTCTGCCAAGAGCTATAGGATATTATATGTCTTATAAATTTATGATCTGAAAATGGTATTGCAAGATATTCATTTATCTAGATATATCAGACTGGTAAATGGTTGATCATAATCAGCTAGGTATATCAGCACTTAAAAATTTCCCTGATGAAAGATTACTGCCTGCCGTGTTCACGTAACAGCGATTGGTGACTGTGCATATGTGCAAACCGTCAGATACAACACGAACGAATACAATCTAATGTACACCGACTACCGCGTCAACTCTGAGTTGGCGCTGACTGTCCAGTGAACGCATCATGGGTAAAACAATTATCCACGAAACGGAGCAGACGAAGGAATTTGTCCTGTCCATGGCGTTTGCTTTAGGAGGCGAGGGATCAACGTCTCCTCGCATCGGTTGCTCCAGTCGACATCCAGCTTGAGCGCTTGCCAAACGTGGTACTGTAGCACATCGTTGGTCAGAGCTCGAAGAGAAATACTAGTACCGCTTTGTCAATGACACACCTTTTCGATGACAGCACTTGCCAGTGAGCGCCATCCCGAACTCCTTAGTGTGCCTTTTGTTCCCTAAGCGCCCGCACCCCTTTCGACCTGGGCGAGAATTCCCCTCTCGAAACACTGCCATCCCTCACTGCCACGCACGCCACCGGTGACGGCCGGGCGGACCTCGAAAAAAGGTGGCCTCGGAGACATGGCCTCGGAGTGACAAGTGACGCAGTATGTACACGACGTGCCACCGACTGTGGGTAGTACGCGACGACTTCAAGCTTCAACCTCAACCTCAAGGTCGTCGTCGTTCACACAACTTGTCTCTCACTCATCCCACAACAAAGGTAACAAATCCTTTGTCGCATTCTCTAATCTAGGCGACACAGAATCCCTCACAAAGACATGGAAGGTTCGTTCCTTGACCCACTTCCCCCGATCGCCCCTTTTTTCATCTAGCGCAGGTCTGCACCAAAGTGGCCACCCGGCAGTCGCCCCAATCTTACCGTCAAGACCCAGAATGCTCCCACCACACGGTCGTCTGGCCCGGGTGCCACTGCACCAGCGTCAATCCGGCGGTTCTTCACGCGAATGGCAATTCCGTTCCTGGCGGGGTCAAGGCCGAATGTTCGAACTGCGGCGCTACGCACACACCCTTTTGGCGCAGTGGTCTCAACGACGAGCTCAACTGTAACGCATGCGGCTTGCATTGCAAGTTGGTACGTGATTCCCCGGTCACATACGACGAGACGACTCATGGTCCGTTGTAGCACAAGCGTCCCCGCCCGAAAAAGCATGCGCGCCAATCATGGCGAGGGCCGCACCCAGGCTGCTCCTCGTCAGGAGGTGGTCGAGGTTATTGGCGGGTTTCCTAGGCACATGCGCCACACCACTCAGCTCAGTGGAGCAGTCGGCACAGCACAATGCTATTACTGCGACACCGCCGCAACGCCGCTCTGGAGGAAGGACGACGAGGGCAAGACTGTGTGTAATGCGTGCGTTCTTCATCTCCGCGGTTCTTTTGCGCAACGACTCGTGTTACGGGGTTGAATCTAACATTAGATGTGGCTTGTAGTGAGTAATTTCTTCTTTGTTGTACGCCGTTCGTTAAGCATGTCCTCCTCAGTTATAAACTGCATGGGTCTGCAAGGCCGATTTCCATGAAATCGGATGTCATTCGCAAGCGCTCGCTTCACGACTCGAGGCGCACCGGCCCGGACTTCACCGGACGTGGAGCTTTCCCCCACCCTGGCGCCGGACTCGACTACCCAACCTGCGTACGAATATACCGAGGAACCGACGACTCAGACCACTTCGTCTGAGCTCCTGGGAGCGCTTGGGCCAGGGACGCAGAACTCGGTACAAGAACTAGACTAACTTCTCGACCATTTTTAACTCTTTCCCTGGTCCTTATCATCCCGACTACCTGAGCCAGAACTTCCAGACACTACCGGACGCTCTTCCGTTCTCGACTGTCGAGACCCTGGAGACGGAGGTCGCGACATACACTGAACAGAGGACGACCAAGCGGCGTCGGATGAGCACCGACTCGGCGTCCGAGCCTCCATCTTCTGCTGTCTCGTTTTCGTCTTACGCAGACTCGTACTCGGGCCATTCCTCCACCGCGTCTCATTCTCGCCGTTCTTCGATGTATTTCCCTTTTTTTTTCATCGTACAGCGTCTTCCGTGGCTCTGGCAACGCGTTCTGGCACCCTCCGACGCTCCCTGCCGATCGGTCCCCTCAGCTCGTTCACCCTCCCATGCTTCCAGCGGAAGATGCGCCCATGGATTTTTTCCATCCCCCGATGCTTCCGCAGGACGAAGATAACTTCTTTGCCACGTACTTACACCCTCCCATGTTACTTCCTGCGGAGGACTCGAACGTTCAGCACCAGCACCAGCACCAGAGTCAGCAAGCTTATAATTCGTCTGCACAGAACGACTTTTACGAGTCTGCCATGCAAACCTTTTAATAGACATGGCCCACCATTTCCGCGCGCTCCTTGCATCTCAAATTTCCACAGGGCTGTCCCATCGTCTGCTCATTTTCCCGCTTTTACATCTGCCGCCCAATCTGTTGATCTCCCCAAAAAGCCGTCCATCGACTAACAAGCTGTATCATTGCTGTTCACGTTGCATTCTTTCTCTTCGTCACGCGCAGCCTGCTCCCTCCCCCTCGTGCCTTCATGATCTTTTCCTCCTCTCTCTCACCCTGCCATATATATTTTTGGTTGCACAGCTGCCTTGAGGATGGGGTCCAGTGTTGTTCCCCGTACCATACGGTCGTTCCGTTGCGATATCTCTCAGCGCGAAGGGCTTCGCGATTCAAGCCCCCAAATACTATCTATTTTCGACGTTGTTCACTTGTTATCCTTGCATCGTCGCGTGTTTGAGTAGCATTATCTGTTCGTTTTATTGTTCGAAACAATCAAAGCTGTTGGACGTTGTTCACAAAAAAGGAAACTTTTCATGTAGCATGAACCCTCTGAGAGTTACTTTCATCCGATAAATTTTGTTGTGCCAGTTGCTATGTATTGTTGTTCGCTATCAGCATTATATTATTAGTTAACTCGTGGCGACAGAACCAGAACCAGCCTCCAATGGCATCTGTCATGAAGAATCGGAGCATGAGTCAGTGACGACGCCGAAGCCATCCTACATTGTGCAGGCTATTACAGCTGGCTACATAGCTTCCTGTTTGACAGGTTGCAAGGGGAAACGGGTCGGTTGTCGTTGTTCTTTTCCGCCGGTGTGCGTGCGCACTAGTACACCATGTCGTGCATACATGTGATTCATCTCTTCCGCCGCGTCGGTATTATGTTACGTAGTAGTACCCGCCCATCCGGTTCGGATGATGTGGATGCACCACTACCTGGCGTAGAGCAAGATAAAGAATTCGTTCAAGGTACGTACTATGACATGTAACCTCGCTGAAACCTAATCACAGCGAATTGACGTGATCGTATGTACGATCGAGTCGCCGGGTCGATGTTGATCTGGCCATGGCAACTAGTATGCGTCGTGATCTGAGCAGTGCAGTGAGCCGTCAGTTTCTCGTTTCGCGGCGTTTCCAAATCAATTGTCATGTATGTAAATCAATTCGATGTTCGTCGCTTGAGTTGGCGTCATAAAACGGAGAAATTTTGATGAATTTCATCAATCATTGACGTCATTTTTCGGAGTGTCGGATCTGGGAATTTATTCTGTCGGCGTCAAAGTATCGGCCGAACCATGTATACAGTGGTACGGTTTGATAGCCTAACCTGCTGGCAGGAGCGTGATTGATAGTTTCGCTTGGTGTCCGATTTTCAAGGTATGAGTCAATGGGCAACTAAGTAGTACGTCGAGATAGGCTCGATGGCCGCAGTTCCATTAGGGAAAGTAACCTCGAGATCGATTTCAAGTATCTAGAGTCGCGTGAGAATCCAAAATTATTGTCGCAAGCTCGGGAAGACGAGACCTTCGTCTTCCCGAGCTTCTGCTGTGTTTTATCATAGAATTTCAGTTTGCAGTAGAGTTCTGCGTTCTCCCTTTATCTAGAAGCTACGAATGCTTTTCTCCGTCTACCGCGTTCCAGGTACAGTACAAGGCAAATGCACACAAGGCCATTGAAAGGGCCGAGAAGATAAAAAGAGCCAGCAAGACACCCGGAACCTGGTAGGCGTGGTTTCTGTGCCGATCGACCTTTTCTGAGCGGGTGAGGAGTTCAAAACGTTCAGCGCGTGCTTTCATTCAGCATGACGCAGATCATCAAGCCTATGATGTACTCCGGAAGTCGACAATCAATAGTATTCGTTACTACCCTCTATGGAACGAACACATTCCATCGCCATCGAACCCCGGTGTCGGTGTCCTATACTCGTACGCATACATCCCTCTCGACCGCGTGTTACCAACTGTCCGATCACTAGTGATCCAAATGGCAACTAGCTATCCCTCTCTCAAAGCTTAGCTCTACAGCCATCACATGTCAAAAATTCTCCCGTGACCCCTTCACTTCCCCTTCACTTCCTTTGACTTTGACGTCGGCTGACATAGATCAAAACATCGTCGATGACTGCTCGGTCTGAGCTTCAGTAGTTGTTTGCGTTCAGTACAACCAGAAATTCAAGGGTATGAGTTCATTTCCTCTGAGGACGACGCATATACTCATGTCTTTTCCCGAATTCACAGTTCTCTCATCTTCGATCCCCGGAAATCAGCTGGGTAGGTATGATCTAAACACATATCTAAACGGTGATTGCAGACGAGTATGTGGCACACTTTTCGATCAACGGACCATGGGACTGACAATACGCTCAAATACACCATTACGTGTCACAGATATGTGAGTCTCGGTTGGATTATTCAGGTTACCGGGGACTTCGACGTCTATCACTTACGCCACACCCATTGATATTCTGAATTCATCTTTGTTTATCTCATGACTGACAGTGGAAGCCCTCGATTATTTGCCTCCCTTTGACGACTCCGGGCGACCCATGCGGATTTCGTCCGGACGGAAAGAAGTCGCGTGGCCGGCTTTGATCGAGAAATCCGTATGTCATTCGCTTATACGATGTGCCGTGAACGTGAACTGACGCCATTCCTCTAGTATATGAAGCTAATGGGAGGATACGACTTCCCTGGATCGTAAGTGATTTGATGCTCTTGTACTCTCGTTCATCGATGACCTTACACGGTACGCATACCGGATATTTACGACATAGTTATGGATCTCTGTGCTAGGGACGCGCGTCGGAGTGCGCTTATTGTCTGAGTGACTTCGCTGTGCTAACATTTGTTTCCACCAGAGGATGATATAGCGAATCTGCAGAAAATTGTTCAAGATCTGCGTAACCAGCTTGCTACATCCAACAAGGAAAAAGAGAGCCTCAATGAAAGCTCAAGTTTGTTCTCTCCGCCTTCCACCCTACTTCGTTGACAGTCCCGTTATTAGATCGCAAAATCATAAACATTGAGAAAAGTGTTCAGGAACTACGTAGCCAGCTTGTTACTTCCAACGAGGAAAAGGAGAGCCTCAATGAAAGCCCAAGTGCGTTCTCTCTGCGTTCTATCCCACTTTGTTGACAATCACAATATTAGATAGCAAAATCATGAATCTCGAGAAAGGTTTTCAGGTCCTACGTAGCTAGCTTGCTACATTCAACAAAGAAAAGACAGGCCTTGACGGAATCATCAAGTCCCTTCGCATACAGAACGAAACCTCAAGTGTGTTCACTCCGTTTTCCACCCCACTTCGTTGACAGTCTCGTCATTAGATCGCAAAATCGTTCATCTTGATGAATCGGGCAAGGCACTCCACAGCGTGCTTGTAGCATCTCAAGACTCAGTCGACCGATTGACCCAGACAATCAGGGCCCTGCGCGCAGATATTGATCCACCCGAAATGGACTTACTAGGTGCGTTTGAGTCCGTGCAGATTAGCGATTCTCTGACTCGTTTTCAGTATTAATTGCCCGAAAAAGAACTGGAGCTTACCATCCAAGAACCTCCGTAACCGATTCGCCACATGCGACGGTACCCTCCGTGCAACTATCAAGAAGCATGAGTGCGAAACATTGTACGCCGACGGTCGCACATATGATGTTGCACAGCATATCCACCTTTCCCAGATTCAGGCGACCACTCGCCGCTCAGGCCTGCCACTTGTCCGAACCTGGCCGTTTCATGACTTCCTTGGATGTATGCGTACGAGGAACGTATCGTGCCGCAGGTTCGTCTCCATTCTCCCTTGTAGTATCCAGTATCAAATTCCTGCTACATTAGTAGTGGGTTTTATGGTTGCGTTCCTCTTCGGGAACGGTGTCATTTTTATTCTAAGCACGTCAACATGGTCAGTACATCCTCACAGATCCTCTTCAGGTCCCTCACCCCGCCCAGTCGAGATCAATCAAGGATAGCTATGCTGAGTGTTGTAGCATCACTGGCTCGTCGTGAGTAACCCTATCGATCCCATCTTCGCCTCCGTGATCTCTCCTCGATAGAATCAAGGAAGCCAAGCGCTACCTGGATAAATACAAGCGACTGGATGCCGCCGTGGATGCCATCTTTCAGGATGGCGGCTCAGGTCGGACAGGGTCCGCCGTCTTGACAAGCAGGCTCACTACACTTCGATAAATATAAAGGTAGGCATGACAGTGCTCCGATCACCTCCGACCAGATGTCCAGGGACGAATAAATCCTTGCGTGCAGATCCAGACGGGGATATTATCTCCACTCAGGGCACTGTCCAGTTCTTTACCGAACTCGGTTTCAAGCAGGACGAGGAAGAAGTCGATGGAGAGGACGACACGCCCAAACTCTTGTCGCTCGCATACGGGCTCCAGTCGCCCAGTTTGGGGAAGTGGACCAGAAAAGGTTGGATAGACGGCTGGAAGGATGTCGGGTCAGTCGCACATATTCTCTTCCGGTGAACTCGGAAAGTTGACGCGAGTGAGTGCACAGGTGTGACACCATAGACGGGATGAAGGCAGGTCTTGCGCGGTTAGAGCCCTCGTACTTCCGCATGGTATATAATTCACTTTGAATTTTGCACGTTCGGAGGGACAGCGTAGTCTTGGTAAGTGCATCTTTCACAGGCCCGTCGGTGTCCCTGAGCGTTTCTGGACAGCCAAAGAAACCGCGCTCGAGTATTGGAAATCCGAAAATATCGGAACATCAGAATCTTTTGAAGATCCTAGTACTACCTCTTCCGAACACGAAGAAGCCGAGAACGACAAATTATTCAATAGTCAAGCGTCACCTAGTTTCGACGACCTCGTGTTCGATTTCTTGGACAAAGTCCCGAAACCGAATGTCTTAAGCGATGATTCGGTGGGCGAACATTTCAAACCAAGTTCTCGATTCGCCGAAGTTATGGTGTATGTAGATGGGTTGAAACCGACTCTGTTATAGTACCCACGACGAAACTTGCAACTCACGAGTGACACGTTAGTTCTCCCATGACTGAATCTCCTAGAACATTAACGACGCATATGAGATATCGACTTAGCGGGCTTTACCGCGCAGCCGGGACCCTGGCCTGTGCACGCCTGCGTACGCCTGTGCAAGTTTCTATTTTGAGCACAATGAAACCTTCAATTTTGGATGGCTGCCATCCATATCAACGACGGCCACGATGGATGCTGAACGTGCTTGGCTGGGCAGTTTAAGCACTACCTTTGTCAAGATGAGCTCGCCGCTCACTCTTGATAAGTCGGTCGACGTGAACCACTTGAATATACTCCTCAAAAGAGAGCTTCACAACTGCCTTATCGACGAAAGGCATGCCTCCGCAGACGACACCTATCCCCTCCTCCGAATACTTCCAAAGATCCAGATTTCACGGTCAGCCATCGAGAAATTTTGGAGCTCTACTAACAATGGACCCGTACACTTGTACAAGAAGGGTCGGTGGAACGTTTCACATTTTTCCTACGCAGACGGAGAAGTCGAAGAAGCCCCGCCACTCCCTCGTCCCTCCGAGTCTAACTACTTGGAAGACACTGCTGATGAAGCTCCGGTGATGCTGGACGAGGATGTCGAGGCCGCATGGGCGGCTGGCTCAAAGGACTCACCGCCATACACCGACTCCGAGACAGAGACGGAGGAAGACACTGACTCGGACGACCGTGTCAACGACCCAGATTACGCCCCGGACCAGTCCTCCTCAAGTAGTGACTCGGATGCCTCCGAAGACCCTGGTCCGAATGCCTCTGCTACCGACTTACCGAAGAAAAATGTGTCCTCGGAGAGACAGTACGCGCGGTTTCTCAACACCCTCGTATCTGTGCTACACAGTTTTGTGTCCGACCCTCGCCATTCCTACCCCATAATCCATGGAAATCGCATCTTCTCCGCCGCATTCTCCACAGTACCTATCTTCCATGCTCTCGGCCCACGCAAACCGGACCTCATCATCATCGAAAGCAGACAAGAACGTCTTTTGGATGATATCTCGTGGGAGGATCCTAAGCTTGTCATGGAGCTGACCGAGGAAGAATACACGCCGACTTCACGCATCGCCTTCACCATCCATTCCAAAGCCTATCTCATGTTACGGTCACAGCCGTGGCGTCGTTTCATTCTAGGCTTTTCGATCGCTCGTGATCTCCTGCGGATCCATTACTATGATCGTTCAGGTGCCATCGTCTCCCGGCCCATCAATATCCACGAGGATCCTCGCAGGGCTATCCGGGTAATCTCTGCTGCTGCGTTTGCCGATCGCAGTTACATCGGTTTTGATCCGACCATAGAAATATCTCCCCCTCAATCTGTGGAAAAACCTCCCTCTGCGTGTGCCACATCTTCCGACGCCCAGCATCAAGTCCACCCACCCGGACCTTCTTCCGACACTCAGCATCCAGTCCTCTCTAATATTTCCCCTCCTGAAAAGTAAGTACACGAGCCCGCCTCTGTTCACGCGGGTATCTCTTCTAACATTTGTTCATCGTCGTTCAGAGATGCGCTCTCTGTTGCCCCCTCGCCTGCTCTCCCAACAAAACCGATCGGTTGGGTTCTCGGTCCGGATGGGGAGAAGTACGAAATCCTGAAAATGGTATGGGCTAGTCAGGGTCTAGTTGGCCGCGGAACGGCCTGCTATTGTGTCAGGAACCCTACAGACGGTGAGATACTCGCGATGAAGGATTACTGGGTGGATAACAGCCAATTGGAACATGAGTCGAACATGCTCCAACGACTCCGTGGCATTCAAGGCATTCCCATCGAAGTCAAAGCTTGGAACGTCCAGTTTCAGGGAGAAACGGATTCAACCATGCGCATCCGTCTGCCATACACTGAGCAACTTACAGCGAATGCCAAGATGGCGATTGGGAGGGGGAGAACTCACCGCCGCATCCTTATGACACCCTTCGCGACGTCTATCGTAAATTTTTCTTCGGTCGAGGAATTAGTCTCAGTCGTTTGTGATATTGTAAGGGGTAAGTGAGTTCTCTGTCTATCTATCCGAGTCTATTGTTAACGAGGATCCTAGCCCACGCGGATAGTCTCGCTCGGGGGGTCCTCCATCGAGACATCAGCATCAATAACTTGATGATATATTGGGCTCTTCTCTTCATGTTTGATGCTGCCGTCCCAGACGATGACGACGACGAAGCGAACACGGTGACTGTTGCAGGACAGGCAGGTCCTGCCAGTACGTCACAGGAAGTCAAGGAGATTGCGGCTGAATCGCATCTCAGAAAGGGCCTTCTCGTCGACTTCGACTACGCAATGCTGACCGACGGAAAAACGTTCACGTTCAAAGGAACGGTATGTGTACATATTTTCTTTCCGTAGTCCATGCCAATGTCCCATATTCGCAGGGGACGTTGCCGTTTGTATCGTACCGCATCCTCAAGATTCTTCAAAGGAATGTTGAAGCTGAATTTAGCGGCCGCCAGGAAAGGCAGATCATTGACCATCAACCAGCAGACGACCTAGAATCTCTATTCTATGTCTTAGTCTGGATCTGTGTGCTTTATGACGGACCGAACAACAGCCCACGAACGGACCTTTCTTTTCAGCGTACACCCTTATACAAGTGGGCAGAGCAAGATTTCGCGCGCGGTGACTTCACAATGTGCATGCTCTCCAAGTTCCAGTTCATGACGTCGCACGACTCGAAAGTGCTAACGGATTACATCACCCCCTACTTCAAGTGTCTTGAACCGTTTCTTCTTGAGTGGAGGGATAGAATTGGAAGATCGTTTGATAAGGACGGTGCAGATCCACCGGTGCAGCATGCCGATGTCCTCGAGATTTTGACTCGGGCCCTCAAAAATATTCGTACCGGTAACACCAGAAACGAAGTTGACTCACCGGAAGTCGACCCCACCACACCTGACATAAACGATGCAATCCACCCTCCTCACGTCGACCCCACCACACCTGACATACAGGATGCAATCCATCCTCCTCAAGCCGCACAGAAACGAGCAAGACGCTTAATCCCCCCCAGCGATCGCCAACTCCGCTCACGAAACACAGGTGTGAGCTTGGGCGAAACGCTCGCGAAAAGGGCACTTCTCAAGAAACGGGTTGCGGAGGTGGAGGGCCGTTCTGCATAGGGTGCTCCGTTTGCTCGATTCTCAATACTTCGTCGTTCGTTTTTTTTGTATCACCTCGTCTTACGCGCTACGTCGGTACTGTAGTAGTACCGTACCAACTATGAGTTTACGTTTTTTTGTATCACCTCGTCTTGGGCGCTACGTCGGTACTGGTTTATGACTTGTCACGTGTATTACATAATGACTCCATTTATATCGCGTTCGCTCTTAGAATTAGAATTCTTTGTCTCTTCTACGATGTCGAAGCGCAAGTCGTCCATCGGCAGCGACGATGGGGCTGGCAAGCACACTCGAACCAGCGAAAGGGCCAATAGAGGACAAGGAGGCAGGGCTGACCAATTGACGAGAGTCGGTGAGGCCCTCGTCGCGAAACCGCCGCGCAAGAAGGTCAGAGGTTCCGAGACATTTGGCGAGCCCATCAATCCTATGGCACCCGCGCATCTGGATAATTCACGCTCGAAACAGAAGTCTCTAAAGGTATGTGTCTCTCGCCCGTCTCTCAATTACAAATCAAAATAACATTGTGTTCAGAGAAACGATGTGCCACATTCGACTACCAGCAACAAGCTAGTGAGCGTAATCATTTTGGGGACGATTCGAAGAACTGATAGCGCATTGAATGCAAGGTTGCCAAAGTGAAGAATGCCGACAGCACAGTGAGTCTTATTATATTCTCTTTGTCAATCTTACAGGCTATTTGACAGGTCTCCAGAAAGAAGAAACTGAAACCTCCTGTGCCCGTCATGGAACCTGCGGTTGCAAATGGACGCTTTGGGTTTCAACCTACCGGGTCGGGAGGGACCAAGACCTCACATCGACTGCAGTCTCCTCCGGTCGCACCCGAGAGATCATCACCCATCGCGAGCCAATCACACTCTCGGGAAGCCCTCCAGGAGGAATGTCAGGCCGGGTCAGATACGGACAATCAGTCGCTACGTTTCCAGTTGTCGAGTAACGATCCTGACCTTCAGCAGCAAGATGAGGTCGAGACCAGGCTCTATTCCCCTCAACTTACAGTTGTCGATATGAACGAAAGCGACGTGGAGGTTCCCGCCGAAGCTGAAGCCGAAGCCGATAACGATGATGCAGATGCAGATGCAGATGGTGAGACCTATGATGGTGCGGGCCTTGGCGACGTCGATCGGGGTGGTGACTTCTCTGATGAATCTTCCGAACTGGAGTACATCAACCCTCCAGTTGCTCAAGTCAATTTGAAGAAAGTGCGAGTACACATTGATGACGATAAGGTGAGGACTCGTTCTCAGTGGTAAATCATGCTCATTTTTTTTGATATAGCAGCCCCATCACGACGTTCTCCAAAATCATCACAAGAAGAACGGGCGCCCTCGTGCTCCTGATGGGGACCATCTCCTTCGCTTAAGCAAGGCAAACCCCTCAAGCCAACCGAAATCTGGTGCAAATACTTCTTTTGAGGACGAGGACGCCGGTGATCAAAAGACATCGAAGGCTCCGAAATACTCCAAGACGTCGAAGGAAGACATCAACGCTGGCCCAACTACGTTGGCCTTCTATAAGCCTTACTGGAAGGCGCTTCTGAGATATGCTAAATCCGAAATGCGTCTTCATTGCGCTACGATTAATCTTTTCACCCCGCTCGAGGTCATCTTAGAAGGTAAAGCGCGAGAAATCCTGTCTCAAACGCTCGCTAAGTGGAAGGAGGAGGAACGGGCTCTCGAACCAGGTCCGTCGCTGTCATCCATGTCCACCCAACCGTCCCTCACCGATATCTAGAAGTATACCGTGTCCATAAACTCGATATGCACAGGCTCATCGCGGATGAATGTGCCAACTTCCGCAGCATTTTGAAGAAAACAGCTATTGCAGCCGTGACCAAGCACTACGACCTCTATCCAAAGTCCGGCTCTGTGAAGGACCACGCGGCTTATTTCAAACATGGGAAACGCGCTGCCGCTGCCTTGCTCGAGGAGAGTGATTTCTTGCGCGATGGCGTTGATGACATGGTATGGAAATAGAGTCTCATTTCATACCGGCCTAATGTTTTGAAATAGGGTAAACCGCGCAACTTCGCACATCCCGCAATTCGAGAATGTTGTCTGCAGGTATATTACAAGTCCAGGTTCCCGCTCGGCAGGAAGCAACTCTTCGAACGTGGCATGCCTTTAATTGCCGTCGCTACGGTCACTACTGCGGTAATCTTCCATACACTCGCTTTACATTCTTTCTGAGTATCTTTCAGATAATGCATGTTCTCAAGTCTGTTCGGACTCACGGTCACACCAGGATCGTCCCCGCTATCAATGGTGACAATTGCTCTTCCGACTACCGGAACCTTCAGAAGAGTCTTGTTGCTATTGATAACGATGCTCACCACGGACAGAGACTCCGGAGGATGTTGAAAGAATGGGGAACGGAAGGATTGTAGGTTTTTCCTTGTTATTCACATTTACTTATGTCTTGGCGTTGACTTGCAAATATTATTTTAGGTTTACCACGGATATCCCCGATGCAGCAGATTCGGATAATGCCATCACACTGAAATTGTAGTGCTTGTATATATATATATATATGATGTAATACTCGGGCTGTTTGTTTGCAATGTCATCGGTTTCAGTCAAATGTCGTAAGATGTACAAATATAGAGCGTGTGATAATCATGCTGTATAGAACATCTTCAGCGGAGACAAGACTTTACAGGCCTACACAATTATGACTCGGACTGGTATGTAGGCATGTGACAAGAGCCAGGCCAGTACATAGCTGAGAAGATTTGGATGAACTTGGGCAGAATTATTTAAGAGCTGAGAAATACTGGACAAACCTGTACTGATAGGATGAATTTGGGCAGAATTATTTAAGAGCTGAGAAATACTGGACAAACCTGTACTGATAGAGTAGATTGAATCTTCACCTTCAAAGTGAGATGTGGACAGGACTGTAAACAAGCTACACAAGGTTGCAGAAGTCTGTGCAAAATGAACCTACTTGAAGCACTGTAGAATCCTGAATATGTTGGGCAGGCCTGGACAGAGCTGGACATTGACCTATAGTTTGCTGATGTGGCCTCACACGTTGAATCGGGATACTATTCGTGCCTGTGCTGTCATCCGCTTCTGTCCGCAGTCAGTCAGCTTCAGTCAGTCAGCCCGGATCAGGAAAACTACACACTTA
>JBBPOM010000974.1:425-15255 GCA_038091455.1 Leccinum uliginosum | reverse complement strand
GATCGCGTGGGAATTAAGCTTAGCGATGGCTGTACCGAGTGTAGCCGACACCCCTGGCTTCCATATCCGTCAAGAATTACGTAAGACGGCCCACATGCGGTAAAGATATGCCCAATATCGGGTTGCATACCATTTTGGAGGAGACTTTTTGAAAATATATCATAACTCGGTCAAATAAAATCGTAAAAATAAGCGGAAATTAGGGTAAATAGAGGACTATACTACCTAATAGGAGCCAACATCGGTCGCCGGTCCTGACCGGTTAGGACCGGTCTTTTTCGGTCTTTTGATTTTCCAGAAACCAAAAGACCAAGACCGGTTCTAAATTAATTCTAGGAAAGACCGGACTGGTTAGGACCGGTCCTAGCGGTCCGGTCCGGTCTGGTTCTCGGTCTTTTGTCGGTCTTAGGACTGGACTTTTAAACACTATCCCTGACGCACAATGTCGACCATGACGACGACACAGCAAGGGGGTGCAAGGACGACAATGATAATGACTGCAACAGCAAAAACAAGTACACTGGCAGCGTACAGGAGCGACATATTGTATGGTAGCTTCGGCATACTGATGCAAGAGAGCGCAGTGACAGCCTGCCAGTGAGGATGTGCGCACGGATGTCTGCCTGCACTAGGTACGGGTGTGGGTTAGGGTTGATACCTGCCAGTGGGTGAACCCATACCATTCTCTAGCTCAGGGAGAGGGAGGGCGAGGGCAACACAGGTCATCACATAATCATACCCATTCCGAAACTGCCCGAGCCCCGAAATTTTGAATCATGTTTTTCTGTACCAGACTACTCAGAAAGTAATCGCTGGGCTATTCCAACTCGAATGGTATTAACAGTTTCTGTTAAAATTTGAGTGGGCATTGAGCCTGAGTGCTACAAGTCGACTGTAGATGAGAAGAGCGAATTTCGGATCAGCGCTCCTTGAGTAACGTCTGATCATCTTATCTTCCTAAACTTGAAGGCGTATGAGTGACACAGAAATTACCGAGTGCGGATGAGCGCACTGGCTTACTTAATGCATCTTATTAAAGAGTCGGGGAGCGAGGTCTCATCACCACCATTTCTCATGATGCCACCTCCCGCCGTCTTTGACGTTTCCGACACCACATTTGGTGTGGACCCATGATAGCCAATGCGCGCAGTCATCTGGTGTGACGGCCTCTACAATGTGAATCACGGCTGTTTGCATGTATTCGAATGCTTTCAGGCTGGGACTTTGTGCACTCGCCATGCGGGATGTGGATCAAAGGCGACCAATCGAGCATGGCTGACCAGTTCGCGCTCTTTCAAGGTGTCCTTGGCCGTAGTCGTAGTACTCATGAAGGAACGACTCCAAGTCGGAGCATCACGCGGCACGTGCCAGTGTGAACGCATATATGTGTGGGACTTTTGATTGAAAAAAATGATGCCAGTAGTTTGAACTTGCAGGACCCAATGCACCATATATGCCTGAGTCACAATAATCCTCATCCATACATAGTTCAAGCCTTCAATGCGTCCGAGTCCTTCCTTTGCAAAGTTTGTGGCTCACATGACCCACACATGCATTTGTGGCCGTAACCTCCAAAGTGCTGGGGCACTCATGAGACATGAGAAGCTATGCTTGAAGGATAGAAAACAATTAAAGCTGCTGCTTTTGGAAAGGCGAAAGAAATATACCAGCAGAAGAAATGCCGCAGCACTGCGGCTGGTCAGATATCTGCATCGACCCTCCGAGTCACGCGGTCACTGAAAATCCCGGGCCCCCTCATGAGGGTGGTCACGGTGCCGCTGTTCCATCTGTGAGTAACAGATACTCTATTTATCTCACCTATTCATCCTCTTCTAGCATGATGCCTAATTACTAGTGAATGATGGCGACCAACAAAATTGTGAACCACTTGCGACACGGCAAATGCGAAGATCAAGTTGTCGATTACCTGTGTGGTACAGGGACATGCTTCCCAAGCCCCCAATGCCATTGCCTCCACAAGAAGTTGCCTCAGTCTGTGCAGTTGATCCTCTTCCAGAAGTCCCTGTTTCTTCCACCATCACTGCTGGCATCTGTACTCAGATCCGGTCGGCACACAAATCCATTGTCCAGACCTTCAAGACACAGCTCCACAGCTCCACAGGTTCAGTCTTTTCCATGTGTATGATGCGTGCTTCCAGTCACCTTCACACACTCCGAGTCCTTTGGCCGACTGGGACACTAAACAAGGCAATCCATACCATCTGTATCCAAATCAAAGTTCATTGCAACTAGGGCAACTTTGGTATTGGAATCGAGGTTGCCAAAGTCGCAGACCAGTTTCAGGGAACTTTTGCATATCGTTGGAGATGAATCCTTTTGACCAGAGGATGTGAGGGGTACAAATTGGAAGGCCGTAGATCGCCAGCTTGGAGGAAAAATGTTTATGGACAGAGAGGAGTGGGTAGATGAAGACGGAGAATATAAGGAATGGCACAAGACCACTGTCCGTTTTTCTGTCCCCATTCATTCCCGCTGTCTCAATCCTGGACCACTCGACTACTCGACTACTTTCTATCATCAAAGCATAATTTCGGTCATTCAAGAAAAGCTTACTGATTCATCCCACCATCGCCTCTTTCATCATGAACTGCCGAGTCTATGGTGATCTTTTCACTTCTGATGCCTTTCTCTAGGCCCATCACAAGCTGCAAGATTCACTGCCAGAGCCTAATTGTGAGCTACCTCAAATTGTTGTGGCTCTCATGTTCGCATTGGACTCCACCCAACTCTCCAACTTTGGCAGTGCAAAGCTATGGCCTTTGTATATGTATTTCGGAAATGAATCCAAGTATGCTCGAAGCCAATCCAGTAATGGCCTGTGCACACATGTGGCCTACTTCGAATCAGTGAGTTCCATCTCTTATGTCTGTGTAGCCAAGAATCTTGTGATGACTCTTTGCAACAGCTTCCTGATGACTAAAGGACACTCCCAGTCCAAGCTGACACATCGAAATGTCACAAGAAAATTTCGAAATCCAGAAAGCTTATATATGAAGACAACTATGCTATCAATTCACTGCCTGTGGAAGAGCTCTTAAAGGGAGAGTCCCTCGTTCCAACAGCAGTGAGTTATTTGTTCCTATTGTTCTCTTGCTGTTGTGGGGCTCATGCATTATCACAGAATGTGTTTTCAGAGCGGCTCAGTTATACTGGTTTCAATTTTTTCTTGATGCTTGTAGTCGACCTTCTGCATGAATTTGAGCTTGGAGTCTGGAAGGCTGTTTTAATTCACTTACTCAGGATCCTGGACAGTATGGATAAAAGTAAAATAGACAAGCTCGATCAACGGTAAGTGACCTTGTGATGTGTTCAGAACTCTCAAATATTGATATTTAGCAAGCTTCCGTCAGGTTCCTATCTTCGGGTGAGATACGATCCGAAGGTTTTCATGGAACACATCCGAGCTGAAGAAAATGGCGACTCGAAGCTACAAGGATGTCTTACAGGAATGTAATTTTCTCCTTGAAAACGCCTGAAAGCATTCCGCTCATCACCTTTTCATATCTAGTGTTCTATGCCCGTTTTCCATAGTCTGTTCCCGGAACCTCACGACACTGCCATTCAGCAATTGCTATGTTCCCTTGCTCATTGGCACGCCTTCGCGAAGCTTCAGGTCCATACAGATGCCATCCTTGAGGTGCTTGAGATGGCGACTCAAGTGCTGGGTGATTTCTTGCATACCTTTGTCTCCAAAACCTGTCCTCACTTCAAAACCTGTGAATTGCCAAGGGAATCTGAAGCCTGCAATCGCCGTCAAGTTCGACTGCAACTCTCGGGGCCCTCCGAGTCAAGGGTACAACATCATTTCTCTGCCAGTGCCTGTCGACTGAAAACATTAAACTTGCAAACATACAAGATACATGCCTTAGGGGACTACGTCTCTCAAATGTGTCTCTATGGCACAATCGATTTATATTCTATACACAGACGGTCAGTCCAGGTTCAAGCATGTCACGTCATTTAGGTCTTGTAGAGCTGATATTACGTCTGACCTCACCAGGGAGAGCAGGAACACAGGGTGGGAAAGAAGAGGTTCACTCGAACCAGTGGCAAAAACTTTATTCCCCAACTAGCACAGATCAAACACCGGCAAACACGCATTCATGCCATCTATACCAAGACTATCGGTCATACTGATATTTCCGTAGATTCTGTCAACAACACCCCGGAAAGCCACCATCATATTGGCGTGTCCCAAAATCATCCAGAGGACATAAGCACATTCGTTCACAAAAATCAGGATGACCTCACGGCAAAGGTGGACATCAGCTTCTCCTCCTTGATACTTTATCACACTTGTAATAACTCATGCTATAGTAGGACTTTTTATTCAGATTGAAGGAGCACTTACTCCCTCGCATGAGATCTGACCATGGCGTGGACATGCCACTGCCTTCGTCAGATGCTGCCAGTTACGAAGATGGAGATCCACTTGCCCAATTAAACCATGTCATTTTGAAGGAAAACCGGATTTATCGACATTTCCTGCTATGAATCAATTACATGACATATGATGTATGGCGAAATCAAGACATTATTAATCCCAACACTGACCACCACAATGTCATGTTATTATCAAATTCAACTCAGCACCCTTTTTCCTATGCCAGAGTCCTTGGGATCTTTCATGCCAACATTATCTATGTAGGACCCGATTCTCGGGACTATCTTGCATGGCAAATGGAATTCCTATGGGTAAGATGGTTTGAGTTAGTATCACCTGCCAAAAATAGTTTGACACTAGATACTCTGCGCTTCATCCCCATGGTCGACCCCAATACTTTCGGCTTCGTGGACCCCTCTGACATGCTTCGAGCATGTCATCTAATTCTGGCATTCCATCACGGCTGCCTTCATCCGGATCGAATTTCAATGTCAATGATGGCTAAGGATGGAAATGACTAGAGACAGTACTATGTGACCAGGTGAGTCGAAATGTGATTCAAATAAAATTTCTACTTGACTAGTTTGCTATAGATTCATTGACCGGGACATGGTCCTTCGTTTTCTGATTCTTTGAATCTCATGAGCTCATGTAGTTATTTGGTGTGTATTGCTAGTCATGCTATTGTCACCAACGATGGCACATGACATTCGTCACTTTCACAACTTGAAGACGACTACCTTAATCTCATCTGAGTCTGAGTCTTTATTCATTCAAGTTCATCCGCCCTCAGGCTCAGTAACCAACTGCCTTCGAGCGCTGCGACTGCTAACCTCGACCACATACATTCAACTGCCAGCGCTCGCCCATTACTGGCACCTTACAAATGAGTTGTCCATGTCCACCACCACTTTGGCCGTGGATTCTGTCTGAGTGCTCACCATTGCATCCACATCCGATTGAACATCGGCACTGACCTACTCCCTTCAAGTTCGAGTGCTGGTAATCACTGCCAACCTCAACTGTGTTGTACATTCGATCGCCAGAGCTGGCCCACCCCTTAGTAAGTGAGTTGTCCACCCACCCGGCCATACTTTTCGGGTGACACCACTTGTCCCACACTCCCGCCATTCCACTCAAGTGATGCTGCTCATCCCGAGCCTCCACCATGTCTTTTCAAGTGGTATCACTCACCCTGCGCCTGCCAGTGGCACCACCTTGTTCTTTTCAATCAAGCACCAGGGCCAGCGCTCGCCGAGGCCCTGCTGGCCATGCAACCTGTCAAAGTACCCATTGACCAATCATATCTGTTGCGTTGGCTCTCGGGTTGACCCAATGAAATTTTTTTGATCAGTTTGTTTGCCTTATTTCTGGTAGTCGAGATACTAGTAGTTTACGTTCGTTCAATCCAACTTGGGCACTTGTCTGCTTTGTGAATAAGGTTGATGGTCGTCGTTCTCATACTTTTAAGCATGAAGTCTGTGCCAGTGTGAAGGTGTATTTTAAGTGAGAGATCTACTTGACACTGCGAACAGACTCAACTCCGGAACTCTGAGGCTGAGTGCCGCTGAGGTGGTGGTAACAAATGAGAAGAAAAGATACCCATGTGTCAATGTTATCATCACGCCAGCAATGACAAGTCAGATGATGATTTTTATTATGGCCTGAAGGGAAAAATCATTGTAATCAATGACAAACACTCACCTTGTCTCCCAAGCAATCTAATACATTATCAGTAAAGTGTCATATAGATGGTAACAATATCCATTCCTGATCAGCTGCTATACTTCCTCCGTTCACTTGGCCATTTTCAGCCTTGCTGTTACACAATTGACATTGAATTATATTTGCATACAAACAAGTGTCTGAACATAACACTCAGGTGGGACACGATAAGTTCCGTCTGCTTATGTCAGCATCTCCACGATTTCCTGATGACTAGTGCACGTGGATGTGTACCTGACAAGATGAATTTCCCCCAACATGAAACACTTTCTGTTTGCCAAGTTTCTGGATCAACTGCTTGTTCTCCCTATATTTCAGTAAGTCTCAATAATTGCTGTATAGAAACAATGCCACTCACTTGCAGACCACTAACACCCCACCTTCAGCTCGCTTCGACCGTCTGCACTCAGAAATCTCACTGTCACTCGGTCTGAGAATATAGTGAGTAGATCTTTCGTGTTTCGCTTTTTGACCTTGAGGGAAGCCTTCGGTTCACCTCTGTGCTCGTCCTGCACATCACATCAGTATAATTGACACTGAACAATTTTTAGCGCACCGTTTCATTTGCATCACGATAGTTTGCTGCCACTGTCCTACAGTTCCCACTCCCACCCTTCCTCCTGTCCTCGGCATCGTCCTTGGCAACTTCCTCATTAATTTTGACTTCCTCCAGGTCAAGGCTGGCATCTCTCTCTGTGTTCACGACCTCCATTTAGGCTGTACTTGCTCGGCACTGCCTCTTCCCTTCGGTGCAGCGCCTTTTCCTACTGTGGGAACCTTGTTCCTCGACATCACTGCCAGTGGATGATGATGAACTGTCGCTAGCTGCATGTTTCTTGCCCTTTCATTGTCAGCTGGACTTGGACTTTGGAGGGCAAGATCTGCTGGCCCTGGTCTCTTTTTGTGTGTGTATTTCATGAGCCTTTTGCGTCTGAATGCGTGAACGGTTAGACCTTCGAGAATCAGGGATCATTGTCAGGAATTGAGACGGAGGGCCAGACTTTTTTTTTTTCACTTCAGACAATTTTTATATCCAGTAGCATGCATCCTACAGGTGAACTGTGACATACACTGAATGACTGCTTATAACCCAGCATAACCGAGTCCATAACTGACGAAGACCGGTTGTGAATGGTTCGGTTCGGTCTTGGTGCTGAGGTAAGTTTCCCAGGACCGGTTACGGTCACAATCTTGCCAAAAAAGGCAACAAGACCGGACCGAACCGGACTTTCAAACACTAGCGGCCGGGCTTTCACAGAAGGTTTGATGTGCTGGTGGGTGGCAACCCCGCAGTAGTTATGGAAGATGAACATTCGAACTTGACGACATCGCAGAAAGCTCAGGCCGATTTGTCTGTGGGGTGAAGAACCACCATCAAAGAAAGTCCTACTTCACCAATCTTTTATCATGGAGGACGAGATTGAGGGAGACAAGCAACTCGCTATGATACAGGAATGGAACCATGCATTTGATAGGAAAATGCACAAGAGGTACTACAAAGTGAATTCCCTCTTTTTTACGTATGGTATCCAAGTCGACAATCCTATTATTAAAGATGAAAGATATGATTATTGGGAATCTCTACGAGGAACTAGAAGTCATCGAAGAGAGGAATGGTTGAAAAGACATTACACGAGATGGTACGAATGTACCGCAAGGTACAACGAATTATTAGCGGAAGAAGAAGACATGCAACACGATCGAGATGAAGAAATGTCTTTGCCGTCTACAAGGACTATGCCAGAGAGACCGTACACTCACTGAACTGGATACCCACAAACAATAAACAATATACCAGAACTTATTTCTAACTTGAAGTCAGATTCTTTTGAATCAGAGGATTCAAAGGAGCAAGAAAGAGTTTGGGATATTGTGGCTGAGAACATAAAGATTTATTTCACTTCTTTCACTTCAGTCCATTTCCAAGTACTGATCCTTACAAACAAATTCTATTTGCTTAGATTCACAATAGCAGCACTCACTCCCACTGACTTCATTGTTACCAAAGATCACATCACACGTGTTCCGATCCTACTCGGAGCATCTAACTATACCATATGGGTACTTGCCTTACGAGATCCTCTCTCTATGCTAGGAGGCTGGGCTTTTGTTTCTGGAACCCTTACTCATGTCTCACAAGCAGATGCTGATGCAAAGAACAAGTGGATTGCCGTAGACCAAAAAGTCCACAGTTTTATAGCAACCACTCTTTCCGTCGAGCTACAACAACAAGTAGTCTGGGACTATGTAGCTATACCTGCAGCTGGAGCAGCTCCAGCCATTATCCATCCTTCACTCGCATGTACTCTATGGACGAAGATCTTTTCATGTAACTCGAAGCAGCCAGACGTACCATTCCGGCTCATCTTAAAGCTATGATCCTTCTCTCTCACCTTCCTCCCTCTTTTGATCAGATGATTTTCCACATAATCCAAACTGTGGAGCAAGCCGACTTCACTATAGACACGATACTTCCTCGCATCTCAAAAAGATCTCCAAATCCTTCTACTCCATCAACTACTAATCCACAATGTAATCCTATTTCTGGAACATGGGATTTTTCTCACCTTCAAGAAAGTTTACTGGCACCATCTAACTTTGATGCTAGTCCCGAGACTGAAGATACTTCAGAAACGATACAACACTATAGTCCCTTACATAGAGGACAAACACGTACTGATTGAGAAGCACATTTCCATACTTCACCTGATCGTACACATCAACACAAAAGATGACTTATTGATCACTATACTGAGTCAGGTACTGAATTGCCTGATTTACCTCGTCATCTAACTCATAATGAATATGATGAGAGAGAACATGAATTCTTGGATGAAAATCCATTTTATCCTGATTATGTTCATGGCATTACATCATGAAAGACCATAGTTAGCACCCCGTAGAGGAACTAATAAAACTATACCTGAATTTCATACCAAACCACATTTACATCATCCTACTCAGACAGTAGCCTAGAAAAGAACCAAAAACTCGAACTACAGTTTCAACTAGAGTACCCATATGCAGGATTCAATCTGATAATGCTTATGGAGATAAGACACTGCTTGAGATAGAGCGAGATCTATTATGTCTGATTCCTATGGAAACAATACAAGAAGAGTTGTCTCTGCTATCTCCATTAACTCTGAGTATGGATTTAACTCCAATTCCAGAGCATGGGAGTCCAACAAATCTTCAAGATATGAATATTGATGATCTTTATCAAGATCCACCTAGTCAACCATTTAGCTCTAAATGGATTCACCATTACATGTTTACTGCTGCTGTTGCTATTAATGAAACTCTGGTTCATTACCGAGATGTCAAGAAGTTGACATTAAGCAAACAGAAAGAATGGCAGAAATCGATGGAAGAAGAGATGAAATCTCTTCACGACCACAAAGTATGGGAACTTGTTGACCTGCCTCCAGGTAGAAAACCCATTACAGGAAGATGGTTATTTGTTACAAAGAGCAATGGTCGTAAAAAGGCTCGGTTTGTAGCAAAAAGCTTTACTCAAATCTACGGAATAGATTTTGAAGAAACTTTCTCTTCCGTCGCACATTTCGAGACTGTCCGCCTCCTACTAGCATTAGCAGCACTAGAGGATTAGGATATTAAAGCCTTAGATGTCAAAACAGCCTTTCTCTTCAGAGAACTTGACAAAGACGAGGAATTGTATATGGTACATTTATCAAACGTGGAAAAGAAACTAAAGTTTGTTGTGATGTAGAAACTAGACGGTGATCTACTACTGGCTATTGTGTATTCCTTGCAGATGCTATTGTTTCCTGGTCATCATGAAGACAGAAAATAGTTGCTCTATCCTTTACGGAAGCAAAATACATTGCTATGACTGACACGGCCAAGCAACTTGCTTGGATATGACATCTCTTTAGTGAGATAGGTCATAAGATTAACAGTCACCACTTAATTGTGATAATCAAGGAGCTATGTTCCTAGCATCTAATCCAGCACAAGAAGGATGCTCTAATCATAAACACATTGCCATTAGGTATCATTACATCTAAGATGCAATACAAGAGTTTAATGAACTCGAACTATATTATGTTCCGGCTACGGATCAAAAAGCTGACATCTTTACCAAAAATGTGTCATATGACAGATTCCAAATGGGTTGCACCCAATTAGGACTAACTAATTACCCACGAAAGCATGACATTACCTAATGCATTCCCATTAGAGAAAATGATTATGAAATGCTTTTGTTGTTGTAACTTTATACATCCCATGTGTATTCCCAGTCATTTGTTTGGTCAAGCTTGCCCCTGGCCGCAAGAGGCATCAGTTTATGTGTCCACTAAATCGTGTTTTTGCATTTTTTGGACTTCAACAAAATTTTATACATCAGCTCAATGAGGAAAAGTGTTAAAACTGTAGTTATTCATTCAATTTGAGTACTACAAAGTCTAGGCATTGTCTAGACCTTTCATTCACGCTGATGTAATGATTATGTAATGTAGATAAGATGTAGATAAGAGCTACTTTCACTACTGGTTACATCTTTGCTTACTGATCATATAGAGTTTATTATGCTATTGGCTAGAACTTCTTACATGATCATCTGGAATATTCTTCAAACATTCCATACCATAATATGTACCAACACACACTGCAGTATATATAGCTTTCAGCCTGACATACAACTATCAGGTCATTTTACTCTATACAAAGTATGAAGATACCTTATCTTAGATATTCAACAGTTCTTGTCTCAAATACCTAGTGAGTTTCTACTAGAGATATTTCTATCTACCCTCGGCTGTGCAACAGAGATCCATATAGTATTTCTAATCCATTGGTGTACTGCAGAGATACTGATAAAGTCAAGTGGAGCGCATATATTTAGATTTATAGGAACTGAGCGCAGCCACAGCACTATGTCATATCATAAGTGGTTTCGAGTCACTTTTCTGGATAGAATACTTCATATGGACATCTCGTGGGATTTCGTTTGGAATGTGGAGCTATGTCATATCATAAGTGGTTTTGAGTCACTTGTCTGGATAGAATACTTCATATGGACATCTCGTGGGATTTCATTTGGAATATGGAGCTATAGTTCCTCTAGTTTCTGAAATGCATGATCTGTAGAGTTGGTTAGCATCTGATCTTGACTGAGATTAATACAATACTTTGATCCTCCAGATTGTGGGTGTATCGGTAATAATCTAAGCTGGCCATATTGATATGTTGCCATATAGCCTCTCGGCAAGCTTCAGATAGCTGTAATTTGCTTGGGATCAAAGCTCATTTAGTTGTAGCATCTGAGTTTTGAAGTGGTGGAGCTGCAGCAAGTAAGACCCTGAGGTTGACTAACTGATCACTGCCAACTGGTTGTGCAGGAATCATATGTATGGAGGGGATAATGTATGCGGGCATGACAGAGTGTACAGACTATAGACACTGGCAATGCACTAATCATAAATCAAATCGGAACCGGATCCTGGAATTATCTCAGTGTGAGTCCCAATTCCACCATACTCAGCCCGTCAGAACATTCGATATTCTTGCTGCTTGACCTGGTCATCTCAAAGCTCAAGTGCTTAGCTTATGGTGGGACATGGCAGAGTGAGGAGTGCTTTTCTAATGTAACATTTTCATTTCATTCATTCCTTTCACTGTTCACCACTTCACATTATCACTTCATTTCCCTTTTATCCTTCACATTTCACTTGTTCACAGAACTTTCCTGAACATTCCATATCATTCCATGTCTGCCCTAAAGTTCTCATGTTAGTTAGTATATAAGTAGTCCACTCATGTAATTGTTTTCCACTTTTGGAAATGCCATTTATTGCTCTCGCTTTCTGAGTGATTGTGATCATCATTGGTTGTTTCGTTTCATAATTCCAAAAGTACTAGGAAACTGGTACTCTTCATATCCCCTTTCCTTCCCCTACTCTCTATACCGCTCGTATTCATAGTCGGACGTCAGACTTAAGACAGATCTGTCTCTACCCAAACACTAAAGGGAAAGGTTACCCTCAGGAGACAATGACTCCTTCCCTACCGTTTACTTGGCGCAAGCCTAGATACATTCCACATTGAACTTTGGGTGTTGCTTTGGCAAAGATTCCCCTCAGTTTAATCAGGAAACATTGCTAGGACCAAAAGGACCCCTCATATGCATTAGAGGCAGATCTGTGGGATGAGAGGCCTATAACGACCCGTGGGAGATACTCTACCTATCCCCTTGAGGGAAAATTGAGTAGTGCTTGCTAGCTCGATCTGACGAGTAAAGGATTTAAAATCCGGTGAAAAGTTACCTCGACATTCTCCAGTGCCCAGCTGGTGTATCCCGATGCTATCCTTGTGTGGTAGCAGTTTCTTTACAGATGTTCACTTCGAACGAACTAGGTGATTGCGACTCTTCGTGAGCTCCTCCCTAATTTCCCATGTTCCCATTTTCCCATTCATCAGTGGAACACATAGCCGACGAAACTTCCGGCTACCAATTTTCTGAGACGATACCACCGCGTACCTCCAGACAGTCAGCTACGAACAAACAAGGATAAAGAATTCTCATACAAGTATTATCTGGATCATCAGATCATAATCAGTAGATTGGTAAGCTTTTGATAAGATATGATAATTTGATAGAGACATGACAATGAGAAAGTGTATTGATTAACTACTGGTAGCTAAGGATTGCATGGAAAACTTCTTTGTCGGCGAACGAGTTAACATAAAACTCCCGTCCGAGCTCTAAACAATTGTCACAAGTCATAGCAGGAGAAACACTACCACCGTATTTCGGAACCAACTGTACAACGTCACAAACATCATCGATCCGGATAATATCACCTAGATATTGGCCATTGCTACGGAGGCGGCGCTGGACAACAAACATTTCGATATTTGGAGCAGTTGCAATAACACGAATGCCATTCATGACATTGAAATGTGAGTTGGAAAAATTGAAGAATTCAATGTAAGCAAGCGGTGGAGATGGAGGATCAGTGATAGGCTGCAGAATTGCTCGTACTTGCGCTATAAGATAACCTGTAGGAGAGAACACACATCAACAATCCAGGAATTGGTAATAGATAATAGCAGACCACGTACACTTGTCATTCTCAGGGGACATGAGGTCACCGCTCTCGTGCGTGATCAGGACAGTGTTTGCATGGCTGAAGGGCAAGGTGGGCGAGGGTGGTAGAGCCTGAAAAGTTTGAGCGGGCCGAAGAGAAAGAGGGTTTTGTGCGGAACACTGCTGGATGTGAAATTTGTGCCATGCATGGATACAAGAGAATGGGAGTGTACAATTTGGTGCAGTGACACGGCGGCCATTTTGGCTAGTGTAGGAACGACCAGAGAAAAAGTCTCCCAAAGCAGCCCGAAGACCAACAACCGAGAGGACTTGACATGCTTCGTCAATGGAGAGGTCAGGAACTTGATGGAGCTGGAGCGTGAGGAGTAAAGCAGTGTTGCTGTCGCCGGACGATACATGTGAGCGTGGGTTGTGAAAAACAGATTTAGATTGACCGACGGGGCGTTCGTCAGATGAAACAGCTGATATCCAGGTCTGTTCAGGGTAGTGGAGTTGCATTAAATCTGCTTCGAGCACCATTTCATTGATCAATGGACTCTGTGCTGTTTTGAGGGTTGTGAAAAGATGAAATAAGCACAGTTTTTCTTGTCGATCCAAAAAACGACTGCATTGACCATGAAAGTCGCGGTGGTTTGATAAGCGGTAAGGAATTTTGACGTGAGTAATATGGCATCTCTCAGTTATGTCGGTGCTCCACTGGAATGGGGCACCCATAGTGCGTGTACTGGATGCAACATGGTGAGCTAACTCAAGCTTTGGTATTCGGAAGTGATCTAATCGCCCCTTCTTGCCTCGCCGTCCGCCTGCTGCAATGATGCTAGGTTTGTAGTGGTGGAATTCTCGTAGGGCCTCGGAGAGTGAATGGAGAGTTTCATATCAACTCGGTCATTGCATGAATTGCACAGAGAACGTCATCAGGAACTACACCAGCAGCAACAACAGGAAGTAGCCTCTTGATATCCCGGTGATCCCGACCTCCGGTCTGCTTGAGAGTAGAAATTCCATTCGGCCAACTGCGTGTCCCCATCCAAGGCTGGAGAACCGATAGACGGCGATCAAGCTCCTGTCCCCCTGCTATATTGATAACCCACTGTACGCAGTGATCATAGTAAAATTTGTGCCATTGGTGAAGTGCATCAGGAGTGAGGAACGACGATGGAGAAGCATCACCCCAGTCCCCCCAAAATGGCTGAACAACACCATTGATACCCAACCGGAGACAGGTTTTATAGTAGGTGGAGATATCACATGGGTCACAGGCAGCACATGCATCAAGAATTGAGTCGAGAATCTGTTGTCGAGGACGAAGTGGAGCGGGTGCAGGATTACCAAATTGCTCCACAGTGGCAGTAGAGATGGGGGAATTCTTCGCGGATATGCAAGCGATCATGAGGTATTCCGGGAGATCCCCAATCCAAGCTACAAGAGGGGTATGGACAATGCGGAGGTTTCCATTTGGATCAGACAGGATTTCACCATCATGGTTGTTGGTAGTGTTTAAAAGTCCGGTCCTAAGACCGACAAAAGACCGAGAACCGGACCGGACCGGACCGCTAGGACCGGTCCTAACCAGTCCGGTCTTTCCTAGAATTAATTTAGAACCGGTCTTGGTCTTTTGGTTTCTG
>JBBPOM010000973.1:0-15275 GCA_038091455.1 Leccinum uliginosum | reverse complement strand
CCAGAAAAGTCATAGCCCCTGTTTTTCTGATTCTTATGGTCCAACAATCTAATCAATCAGATCAGATCTGGATGAGATATGATCAAAATGGTCGCAAAACCCCGGCGATACGAGCATTTTGATTGGTACTGGCAATTGCTGCAATTTTTGGCCTATTGACGTCTGATTGCGTAATCATGCTGAATGCGCTCTCCTCCTGTTCTGTCCATGCTCCTATTATTTCAAAGTCAGACAGCCGGATTTCATAGCCAGCCAGACAAGAGATGTACACCCAATTTGGATGTGGTAGTTGGTCTTTGTAGTGAAACACGAAGTGTGGCAATTACCAAGTGGATTATGTCAATAACTACTGACAAGGCTGTCGAGGAAGACCAGGTACATTAGTACCTTGGATTCATTTACAACTTGTTGAACTGCAACCCAATATACACCTCATGGCTCAGGAGGAATGCTCGCAGCTAAAGAGCCTCTCGTTGTACCTATGCTCCTTCGTCTCTCCCACTTCAAGCTCAACTCGTACGTCGTCCTCTCCAAACAGAAGGGCATCACCCTCGTCTTCAAAACCGACCCTTTCCAGAACGTCGACATCAACAGCACTTTCGACTCTATAGCCGTCATTCAGAAATTCATCCAGCGCGAAATAGAAGGGCAGCTTCGTCAGATGTTCAGAGAGGATCTGGCATGGTGTATTCGTGCCTATTAATCTCACTCCCTCCAACAACGCCCTCACCATCAGATCGGTTCCACGCGCACAGCCGCGCATGATACGTCCACCACGTCTTTTCACGCTGGGTACGCATCTTGTTCCGTGTGTTGCGTTGTCCTTCCTGATCACCTCCCAACCCGAGAGTGATATCCTTGATGCATTTTCAAAGTGGTTCACATCGAGCTTCTCGAGCGGGGTTGTGGCGTATTCTGGACTCAGATTTCTCATCTCCATTCCCCCCTCTTGTCATTCCTGCAGCTCCTGTGGCTGTTTCAATCAAACCAACTCAGGCCAAATCGACCAAAGCCTCCGAGAATTCAGCAACCTCAAAGTCTAGGTCTAAATTGCAAGCTCATCGCCCCTCCTCCCATGCTTCCTCCAGGGAAGACTCACCCTCGGCTGAGAAACAAACTCCCAAGAAGCAGATTAAGTTATTTCGAGGAAGAGTGCCATCAATACTAATTATTCTACCAGCATTTGAAGGCATATGGATCACGAAAAAACCCATTGCTGGGTCCTTCAAGGTTCCCCCCTTCTTGGCGAATGCCCCCTGGTCATCCCCTTGATGCCTGGCAGGACCCAACCGTGACGGGGCGCATATTCCCATTTGGTCATTAACTTTGACGCTCAAAACTGACCTGGCTCAGTTTGTGACTCTTAGACATGCGCAGTCGCTGACCCACCGCACAGTATGGATTTTGTGGTTATGGAGGGCGAATGCACTCCAAGATCACCTGGCCCCTCGTCTTCCTGCATGCTGCACCGCAAGAGGAAGTCGGGAACTATTTCCTTCGGTCGCTGGAAGTCAACCTGCACATCGAATTCGCTGTGCAGCCCCAATGTCACGGCGTGAGTGTCGTCGGCTTAAAATCTTATTGCAATTATCTGAACAACCATTCTAGTTGAAAGTTGCCCCGTTCAACTCAAAGTGTACCGAAAAAGTGTAGTGAAAAGTGTAGTGGACTACAAACAAAGTGTACGAAAGTGTACTACAAAAAAAGTGTAGTGACACCATATACTACATGATTTTCCGATAGCGTAGCGGACGTCCGCCAGTCCTCGTCGTCAGCGATGGGTGGATCATAAAACATCACCATGTGCTGCAAGAGCATTCTGGCAGTGTCCATGGTCCGGTCGCTCATGTCCAGAGCATATGTGAGATCAGCTCCACTCCAAACCCCACCGATGGATTCCTCGTAGGATTTCCAATCTATTGTAGATATGTTGAAATGGGTGTGAAGGAAGGGCCCACCCAGTCCTGGAACACCGTCGGTTGGTAGTATGAACGAATTGTGATGGACTGATCCCTTGATTCACCCACCTTTCACTCTGTAATGCCCTCTCCAGTGTTTGTAAGCTTGAAGCCGAGGACGTCGCGCGTCATCAGAAGCGCATTGTCAGTGTCGGCGGGGAACCTGATGGAGTGCGTGCGGAGTATGAACAAAGTGCGATGGATTGACAACTTGGTTCACCACCTTTGATTCTGCGACGCCCTCTCTAATGTTTTCGAGCTTGATGTGCCAAGGACGTTGTGGGTTATGAGGAGGGTGTTGCCGGTGTGGAACCTGATGGAATCGGTGCGGAGGAAGGGCCCGTGGAGTCGTGGAACAATGTCTGTCGGTAGTATGAACAAAGTGCGATGGACTGATCAATTGATTCACCACCTTTGATTCTGTGATGCCTTCCCCAATGTTTGCGATCTTGAACGTCCCGAAAACGTCGTGGGTTGTGAGGAGCGCGTTGGCGGTGTGGGACTGAATAAAGGTGGCATTCGGGGAGCGCGTTGGCTGTGTAGTAGGGCTTGTTGAAGTGGCGCGGGTTGTCAGGAGCGTGTTGCCGATGTGGAACTCGATGGCTTATGGACGAGGGGGAGCGCGTTGTCGGTGTGGGACTTGTTGAACTGGGTGCGGAGGAAGGGCCCGTGGAGTCGTGGAGTCGTGGAGTCGTGGAACAGCGTTTGTCGGTAGCATGAACGAAGTGCGATGGACCCACTACTTGATTCCCCCACCTTTCAATCTGTGATGCCCTCTCCCATGTTTGCGAGCTTGAACGGAAGTTGATGGCTTACGGACGAGGCAGCATTCGAGGAGCTCGTTGGCGGTGTGGCATTTATTGCAGTGGGTGCGCCCATGGAGTCGTGGAGCAGCGTCTGTCGGTATTGTGAACGAAGTGCGATAAATGGATCACTCGATTCACCCACCTTTCACTCTGTGATGCCCTGTACAATGTTTGTGACCTTCAACGTGCCGAGAACGTCGCAACTGGTGAGGAGCGTGTTGCCAGTTGTGGAATTTGATGGCTCACGGTCGAGGCGGCATTCGGGGAGCGCGTTGGCGGTGTGGGACTTGTCGAAATGGGTGCGGAGGAAGGGCCTGTGGAGTCATAGAACAACGTCTGTCGGTGGTATGAACGAAATGCGATGGACTGATCAATTGATTCACCTCCTTTGATTTTGTGATGCCTTCTTCAATGTTTGCGATCTCGAACGTGCCGAGGACGCCGCGAGTCGTGAGGAGCGCGTTGCTGCTGTGGAATTTGGTGGCTCACGGACGAGGCGGCATTCGGGGAGCGCGCTGGCGGTGTGGCACTTATTGCAGTGGGTGCGGCGGATAAAGGGCCCGTGGAGTCGTGGAACAGCGTCTGTCGGTAGTATGAACGAAGTGCGACGGACTGATCACTTGCTTCACCCACCTTTCACTCTGTAATCCTTCCTCTACGATGTTTGCGATCTTGAACATCCCGAGAACATCGCGGGTTGAAGGAGCGCGTTGGCGGTGTCAGACTTGTTGAAGTGGGTGCGGAGGATGGGCCCACGGAGTCGTGGAACAGCGTCTGTCGGTAATATGAACGAAGTGCGGTGGACGGATCAATTAATTCACTACCTTTGATTCTGGGATGCCTTCTCCAATGTTTGCCGGCTTGAACGTCCCGAGAACGTCGCGGTTTTTGAGGAGCGTGTTGCTGGTGTGGAATTTGATGGCTCACGGCCGAGGCGGCATTCGGGTAGCGCGTTGGCGGTGTGGGACTCGTTGAAGTGGGTGCGGAGGAAGGGCCCGTGGAGTTGTGGAACAACGTCTGTCGGTAGTACGAACGAAGTGTGATGGACTGACCACTTGTTCACCGCCTTTCACTCTGACATGGCTTCTCCAAATGAATGAACGAAGTGCGACGGACTGATCACTTGATTCACCCACCTTTCACTCTGTGATGCCCGCGATAATGTTTGCGATCATGAACGTGCCGAGGACGTCGCAAGTAGTGAGGAGCATGTTGCCGGTGTGGAATTTGATGGCTCACGGCCGAGGCGGCATTCGGGGAGCGCGTTGGCGGTGTGGGACTTGTTGAAGTGGGTGCGGAGGAAGGGCCCGTGGAGTCCTGGAACAACGTCTGTCAGTAGTATGAACGACTCGGAGGTGCAATGGACTGATCACTTGATTGCCCGACCTTTCACTCTGTGATGCCCCCTTTGCTGAAACGTCCCGAGGACGTCACGGATTGTAAAGAGCATGTTGCCAGTGTGGAACTTGCGGATGAAGGGCCCGCGGAGTCCTGAAACAACGTCTGTCGGTAGTATGAACGAAGTGCGATGGACTGACCACTTGTTTCGCCACCTTTCACTTTGCCATGCCCTTTCCAATGCTTGCGATCTTGATCAACGTGCCCAGGACATCGCGGGTTGTAAGGAGCGCGTTGCAGATGTGGAAATTGATGGCTCTCGGGCGAGGTGGTATTCGTGGAGCGCGTTGCCAGTGTGGAACCTGTTGACATGGGTGCGGAAGAGGGGCCCGCGGAGTCGTGGAACAGCGTCTGTCAGTATTATGAACGAAGCGCGATGGACTGACCACTTGATTCCCCCACCTTTCACCCTGTAATGCCCTCTCCATCGTCTGCGAGCATGACCGTGCCGAGGACGTCACGGGTTGTGAGGAGCGCGTTGGCGTTGTGGGACTTGTTGAAGTCGGTGCGAATGAAGGGCCCGTGGAGTCGTGGAACAGCGTCTGTCGGGAGGAGAGTGTTTCCGGGAGGAACTTGATGGCTCACGGACGAGGCAGCATTCGTGGAGCGTGTTGGCGGTGTGGGACATGTTGAAGTGGGTGCAGAGGAAGAGCCCGCGGAGTCAGGGAACAGCGTCTGTCGGTAGTTTGAACGAAGTACTATGGACTTACCACTTGATTCAAGACGTTTCATTCTGGGATGCCTTCTCCAATGTTTGCCAGCTTGAACGTCCCGAGAACGTCGCGGTTTGTGAGGAGCGTGTTGCTGGTGTGGAATTTGATGGCTCACGGCCGAGGCGGCATTCGGGGAGCGCGTTGGCGCGGGACTTGTTGAAGTGCGTGCGGAGGAAGGACCCGTGGCCCGGGAGTCATGGAACAACGTCTGTCGGTAGTATGAACGAAGTGCGATGGGCTGATCAATTGATTCATCACCTTTCATTCTGTGATACCTTCTCGAATGTTTGCGAGCTTAAACGTCCCGAGGACGTCGCGGTCTGTGAGGAGCGTGTTGTCGGTGTGCAATTCGATGGCTCACGGCCGAGGCGGGTAGCGCGTTGGCGGTGTGGGACTCGTTGAAGTGGGTGCGGAGGAAGGGCCTGTGGAGTTATGGAACAACGTCTGTCGGTAGTATGAACAAGTGCGATGCACTGACCACTTGTTCACCAGCTTTCACTCTGTGATGCCTTTTCCAATCTTTGGGAGCTTGAACGTGCCGAGGACGTTGCGGCTTGTGAGGAGGGTGTTGGGACTGATCGCTTGATTCACCCACCTTTCACTCTGTGATCGCCGCTCTTCAAGGTTTGCGACCTTGAACGTCCCGAGGACGTCGCGGGTTGTGAAGAGCGTGTCGCCGATGTGGAACTTGATGGCTCACGAAACAGGCGGCATTTGGGGAGCGAGTTGGCGGTGTGGGACTTGTTGAAGTGGGTGCGGAGGAGGGCCCGCGGAGTCGTGGAACACCGTCTGTCGGTAGTATGAACGAAGTGCGATGCACTGACTACCTTGCACTCTGTGATGCCCTGACCAATGTTTGCGAGCTTGAACATGCCGAGGACGTCGCGGGTTGTGAGGAGCGTGTTGCCGGTGTGTAACTCGATGGCTTACGGACGAGTAGAATAGCGTCTGTCGGTAGTAAGGAAAAGAAAACGAAACAGTGCGATGGACTGACCACTTGATTCACCACCTTTCACTCTGATGCCCTCTCCAACGTCTGCGAGCTCTTGAACGTCCAGAGGACGTCGCCGGTTGTGAGGAGCGTGTTTCCGCGGTGTGAAATTTGATGGCTCACGGACGAGGCGGCATTCGAGAAGCGCGTTCGTGGTGTCTGACTTGTTGAAGTTGGTGCGGAGGAAGGGCCCGCGGGGCCGTGGAACAGGGTCTGTCGGTAGTGTGCCGGACTATGGGCCGAAGGCCATAGTCCTTTATCTGTGTGCGAAGAGAGACGATGGGGCGGTCATGCCTGCTTGCTCATCCGAAAACCCCTCTCCGAGGATCAGGGTCGGGCCATACAGCAAGCCGTATACAGTACTAGGAGACGCAGGTAACGGAGCAGTGGGTAGCGGTTTCGAGCCTGCGAAAGCTCTCATCAGGGGGCTGCCGCTACCCCGACCGCTGCCCATCCGAGTCCGTTTAGGTTCACCTACCAATCTTAATCCCTATCGAGGGAGTTGGCCAGTCTCGTAGGCGCGACTGAGGCGATACGAGGGCGCGACCCCGGATAGATTGCTGGCATGGTGGGCTGCACCAGTGGGGAGGAGGGAGGCTTCCTGCTCGAATGAGAGAATGAGAGGCAGAGAGAAAAGGGAGAATCCCACAGTTAGTACGGGCACACGAGGCCTTGTCAAGAATCGCCTGCGCTTTGCGCTGCCATGCGGTCCCCACGTTGGCACCGTGTCAACGCGTGATCGCTCTTCGCTATCCGTACAACAGGATTCGATGAAGCCACACAGAATGATCGAAGTACGATGGACTGACCCCTCGATTCGCCCATCTTTCACTCTGTGATGGCCCTTCTCCAATTTCTGCGAGCTTGAAGTTGGCGGTGTCGGACTTATTGAAGTGGGTGGGGAGAAAGAACCTGCGGAGTCGTGGAGCAGCGTCTGTCGGTAGTATGAACGAAGTGCGATGGTCACCACCTTTCACGCTGACATGGCTTCTCCAATGAACGAAGTGCGACGGACTGATCACTTGATTCACCCACCTTTCACTCTGTGATGCCCGCGATAATGTTTGCAATCATGAACGTGCCGAGGACGTCGCAAGTGGTGAGGAGCATGTTGCCGGTGTGGAATCTGATGGCTCACGGCCGAGGCGGCATTCGGGGAGCGCGTTGGTGGTGTGGGGCTTGGTGAAGTGGGTGCAGAGGAAGGGCCCGTGGAGTCGTGGAACAGCGTCTATCGGTAGCAAGAACGAAATGCGATGAACGGACCACTCGGTTCACTACCTTTCATTCTGTGATGCCCTCTCCAATCTTTGCGAGCTTGAACGTGCCGAGGACGTCGTAAGTGGTGAGCATGTTGACAGTGTGCAATTTGATGGCTCACGGACGAGGCGTCATTCGGGAAGCGCGTTGGCGGTGTGGCACTCATTGAAGTGGGTGCGGAGGAGGGGCCCGTGGAGTCGCGGAACAGCGTCCGTCGGTAGTATGAACGATGTGCGCGCAATGAACGGATTACTCGATTCACTAACTTTCGTTCCGTGATGCCCTCTCCGATCTTTGCGAGCTTGAACGTGCCGAGGACGTCGCGAGTCGTGAGGAGCGTGTTGCCGGTAAGGAATTTGATGGCTCACGGACGAGGCGTCATTCGGGCAGCGCGTTGGCGGTGTGGTACTTATTGAGGTGGGTGCGGAGGAAGGGCCCGTGAAGTCATGGAGCAGTGAGGACGTCGCGCTTATGAGGAGCGAGTTAGCGGTGTGGGACTGGTTCAAGTGGGTGCGGAGGAGGGGCCCGCGGAGTCGTGCAACAACGTCTGTCGGTAGTATGAACGAAGTGCGATGGACTGACCACTTGATTGACCCACCTTTCACTTTGTGATGGCCACTCTCCAACGTTTGCGAGCTTGAACATCCCGAGGACGTCGCGAGTTGGCAGCAGCCCGTTGGCCGTGTGGGACTTGTTGAAGTGGGTGCGGAGGAGGGGCCCGCGGAGTCGCGGAACATCCTCTGTCGGCAGGAGAACGGTGTTGCCGGTGGGGAACTTGATGGCTCAAGGAGGAGGCGGCATTCGGGGAGCGAGTTGGCGGTGTGGGACTTGCAGATGTGGGTGCGTAGGAGAGGCCCGCGGAGCCGTAGAACAGCGTCTGTTGGTACTATGAACGAAGTGCGATGGACTGACCACTCGATTCACCCACCTTTCACTCTGTCATGCCCTCTCCAACGTTTGTGAGCTTCAACGTGCCGAGGACGTCGCGAATTGTGAGGAGCGCGCTGTCGGTGTGAGGCTTGTTGAAATGGGTGCGGAGGAAGGCCTCGGGGAGTCGTGGAACGGCGTCTGTTGGTAGTATGAACGAAGTGCGATGGACTGACCACTTGATTCACCCACCTTTCACTCTGTCATGCCCTCTCCAACGTTTGTGAGCTTGAACGTGCCGAGGACGTCGCGAATTGTGAGGAGCGCGTTGTCGGTGTGGGCCTTGTTGAAATGGGTGCGGAGGAAGGCCTCGGGGAGTCGCGGAACGGCGTCTGTTGGTAGTATGAACGAAGTGCGATGGACTGACCACTTGATTCACCCACCTTTCAGTTCGTAATGCCCTCTCGAACGTTTGCGAGCTTGAACATCCCGAGGACGTCGGGGGTTGTGAGGAGCGCGTTGTCGGGGTGGGACTTGTCGGGGTGGTTGCGGAGGAGGGGCCCGCGGAGTCGTAGAACAGCGTCTGTGTGTAGTATGAATGAAGTGCGATGGACTGTCCACTTGATTCACCCACCTTTCAATCTGTAATGCCCTCTCCAAAATGTTTGCGAGCTTGAATATCCCGAGGACGTCGCGCTTGTGAGCAGCGAGTTGGCGGCGTGGGACTTGTTGAAGAGGGTGCGGAGGAGGGGCCGGCGGAGTCGTGGAAACGCGTCTGTCGGAAGGAGAACGGTGTTGCCGGTGGAAAACTTGATGGCTCACGGAGGAGGCGGCATTTGGGGAGCGAATTGGCGGTGTGGGACTTGTTGCAATGGGTGCGGAGCAGGGGCCTGCGGACTCGTGCAACAACGTCTGTCGGTAGTATGAACGAAGTGCGATGGACTGACCACTTGATTCACCCACCTTGCACTCTATCATGATTCTTCAACGTTTGCGAGCTTGAACGTGCCGAGGACGTCGCGGGTTGTGAGGAGCGTGTTGGCGATGTGGGACTTGGTGAAGTGGGTACGGAGGATGGACCCGCGGAGTCGTGGAACAGTATCTGTGATTAGTATGAACGATGTGCAATGGACTGATCACTTGTGTCACCGACCTTTCATGGCCCCTTCCCGATGTTTGCGAGCTGGAACGTCCCATGGACGTCGCGGGATGTGAGGAGCGCGTTGGCGGTGTGGGACTTGATGAAGTGGGTGTGGATGAAGAGCCCGTGGAGTCGTGGAACAACGTCTACCGGTAATATGGACGAAGTGCGTTGGACTGACCATTTGATTCACTTTGTCATGCCCTCTCTGAACTGACAACTTGCTTTACCACCTTTCATTCTGCGACGCCCTCTCTAATGTTTTCGAGCTTGAATCTGCCGAGGACGTTGTGGTTTATGAGGAGGGTGTTGCCGGTGTGGAACCTGATGGAGTGGGTGCGGAGGAAGGGCCCGTGGAGTCGTGGAACAATGTCTGTCGGCAATATGAACGAAGTGCGATGGACTGATCAATTGATTCACCACCTTTGATTCTGTGATACCTTCTCCAATGTTTGCGATCTTGAACGTCCCGAAAATGTCGTGAGTTCTGAAGAGCGCGTTGGCGGTGTGGGACTGAATAAAAGCGGCATTTGGGGAGCGTGTTGGCTGTGTGGGGCTTGTTGAAGTGGCGCGGGTTGTCAGGAGCGTGTTGCCGATGTTGAACTTGATGACATATGGACGGGGCATTCGGGGAGCGCGTTGTTGGTGTGGGACTTGTTGAACTGAGTGCGGAGGAAGGACCCGTAGAGTCGTGGAACAGCGTTTGTCGGTAGCATGAACAAAGTACGATGGACTGACTACTTGATTCCCCCACCTTTCACTCTGTATTGTCCTTTCCCATGTTTGCGAGCTTGAACGTGCCGAGGACGTTGCGGGTTGTGAGGGTATTGCCGGTGTGGAACCTGATGGAGTGAGTGAGTGCGGAGGAAGGGCCCGCGGAGTCGTGGAACAGTATCTGTCGGTAGTATGAACGAAGTGCGATGGACTGATTACTTGATTCACCACCTTTCATTCCGTGATGCCCTCTCCAATCTTTGCGAGCTCGATCGTGTCGTGAGGAGCGTGTTGCCGGTAAGGAATTTGATGGCTCACGGACGAGGCGGTATTCGGGAGGCGCGTTGGTGGTGTGGCCCTCATTGAGGTGGGTGCGGAGCAAGGGCCTGTAGAGTCGTGGGTCACCGTCTGTCGGTAGTATGAACGAAGTGCGATGAACAGACCACTTGGTTCACTACCTTTCATTCTATGATGCCCTTTCCAATCTTTGTGAGCTTGAACGTGCTTATGACATTGCTGGTTGTGAGGAGGGTGTTGCCGGTGTGGAATTCGATGGAGTGGGTGCCTATGCATGGCCCGCGGAGTCGTGGAACAGCGTCTGTCGGTAGTATGAACGAAGTGCGATGAACTGATCGATTGATTCGCTACCTCTCATTCTGTCATGGCTCCTCTCCAATGTTTGAGAGCTTGAACGTGCGGAGGACGTCGCGAGTTGTGAAGAGCGCGTTGCCGATGTGGAACTTGATGGCTTACGGGCGAGGTGGCGTTCGAGGAGCGCTTGGCATTGTGGGACTTGTTGGAGTGAGTGCGGAGGAAGGGCCCGTGGAATCCTGGAACAACAACGTCTGTCGGTAGTATCAACGACGTGCGATGGACTGACCACTTAGTTCACAACCTTTCACTCTGTCATGCCTTCTCCCAAACGTTTGCGAACTTGAATATCCCGGGGACGTCGCGGGATGTGAGGAGCGCGTTGATGGTGTGGGTCATGTGGAAGTTGCTGCGGATGACGGGCCCGTGGAATCGTGGAACAGCGTCTGTTTGTAGTATGAGCGATGTGCAATGGACTGATCACTTGATTATCGACCTTTCACCCTGTCATGGCCCCTTCCCGATGTTTCCGAGCTGGAACGTCCCAAGCACGTCGCGGGTTGTGAGGAGCGCATTGGCGATGTGGGACTTGTTGAAGTGGGTACGGAGGATGAGCCCGCGGAGTCGTGGAACAGTATCTGTAGGTAGCATGAACGATGTGCAATGGACTGATGACTTGATTCACCGACCTTTTACTCTGTCATGGCCCCCTTCCCGATGTTTGCGAGCTGGAACGTCGCGAGGACGTCGCCGGTTGTGAGGAGTGCGTTGGTGGTGTGGCCCTCATTGAGGTGGGTGCGGAGGAAGGGCCCGTGGACTCGTAAGACAGTGTCTGTCGGTAGAATAAATGAAGTGCGATGGACTGATTACTTGATTCACCACCTTTCATTCCATGATGCCCTCTCCAATCTTTGCGAACTTGAACGTGTCGTGCGGAGCGTGTTGCCGGTAAGGACTTTGATGGCTCATGGACGAGGCGTCATTCAGGCAGCGCGTTGGCGGTGTGGTACTTATTGAGGTCGGTGCGGAGGAAGGGCCCGTGAAGTCATGGAGCAGCGTCCGTAAGTATTATGAACGACGTGCGATCGACTCATCAATTGACTCACCCACCTTTCACTTTGCGATACCCTCTACAATATTTGTGAACTTGAACGTGCCGAGGACGTCGCGAGTCGTGAGGAGCGTCTTGCCGGTGTGGAATGTGATGCCTCAAGGCCTCACGGCCGAAGCGGGGAGCGCGTGTGGGACTCGTTGAAGTGGGTGCGGATGAAGGGCCCGTGGAGTCGTGGAATAACGTCTGTTGGTAGTATGGACCAAGTGCGGTGGATTGACCACTTGGTCCATCACCTTTCACTTTGTCATGCCCTCTCTAACGTTTGCGAGCTGAACGTCCCGAGGACGTCGCGGGTTGAGCCGGTTGCCTGCCACTGCTGGCATTCAAGGCAGTAATGCTTGTGGATTAGATAATAAATCAAAGAACAATACGCTCTGGCAAGTAGTCTACTTCGACTCATTGTAAAGTGCGAAAAATGTTTCTTTATCCCAGTATTTGTTCAGCAAAAAGTCCTCAGATAACGCGCGACTGTTGGTGGAGGAGAGGCGCTTATTCGCGGCTTTACCGAACCGGGGGATTAAATTGGCAGCGGAACGAAGACGATCGAGTGGAATGATGTCACCAAAGTACTCCCCATTTGTTCTCTTTGCTCGTCTGAGGACATGCAAAAACCGACGTCGAAGCAAACGGTGGGCTTTACGTTGACAGATGAGTTCTGGTTCATAAATGGCAGAATCTTGCCGCACGACATTTCTATCGGGCGTAACATGTTAGTGTGTGAACGCAAAGAAGTGAGAAACTTATCTTGAAACGTATTGGTAACCTCTTTCAAAACCTAGCAAGCTGACAATGTCGCGTGCACCAACATTCGGGTACATCTTCCTCATCTCAATTATCGCTTCACGGATGGTTTGAGGGGTGTGGCAGTGTGCGCAACCACCCCATGCCATCCTTGCGAATGTCTCTGAACTTCCGGAGCCTGTACCGTGACAGAATGAGGCACATTCCGAAGTATGGAAAAAAGAGCCCTACTTACCCTAGACCATATTTTTTGTGTCAAAATGTTTTTGTAGCGCTTGATCAATTTGCGCCGAGAGTCAGTGAGACAGGTGGTGCCGGTGGACGCTCCTCGTCGAACACACTCTCACCGACCGCTGGAACAGGGAAGGAGCGTGAGGTGCCTGGAAATTTGCAACCGATAGAACCCTTCTCTCTTAAAAGAGTCGGGGGAAAAGAGCCGGGGATGAGTTTTGCTCGTGTGATAGATACGTGAGGTTACAAATTATACTATAGATTCGTTGTTATCGACCTCTTTGTCTTCAAGTTGGAGATTTCGAATGCGGCGTGAAGAAGAATTGTCAACGGTGATGCATACATACTATGTATCATGTTTGGAAGAACATTCAATAAAGTGCTAGGTGATTGAGGAAAAAACAATCTTTCATAATAAGTTTCATTCCATGCTGCGAATTGGACAATCGTTCTCCTTCGCCACGATCATGTAATTGAACGATCCAGCTTAGCTTTCGTGCAACACCTACTAATCATGATAGCTTCCTCAACAGGCGTTAGATTTCGTTCTCAAGGAACTTCAAGTTCTCCAATCAAATTATGGTTGGCAAGCGTCGCAGGGTACTTCACTATTCAATGCTTGCACAATTGTAATGTAAAGGAGGTTTCGTCGTAAAGCACGCCTGCGTCGTCGAGTAGGACGTCAGGAAATACATCATAGCAAACATCCACATTGAATCATATCGTGTTCGAAACGAACATCGGTCGCCCAAAAAGTATCAACAACTTCGGCTTCGAAAGAACGACGATTGGGACGGGTAAGCAAATAATGGTCAATATCTCCCGAGTCTACAAGATGGCGCTGAGAAGTAAGATATTCCTCCTTCTTGCCTACATGATGTCCAAGCACAATGTCCTGGCATCCAATGGCGTGAACAGAAGAGCTTTTGGAACACTCCCGGGAAGAAAGGTCACGGTGTTGAAATAAAAATGATGCCAACTGTTCTACCGTGACCGTCGCACTTAAGCAATCTGTGCATACAAACCAAACTTACAACGTAACTTTTCGATAGCTTGGGACCACCGCTTACGAAATCGAATACACCACTGGCATTGTCCTTACGCTCTTTGCAAATGCGGCTCGGGAATCAGCGCTTGAAGTCAGCGGCGTAAATGTGAAACGCGGGAACAATATTGTTCGATACTTTGTCCGAGGTTCCGGCGCATGCAGGCTGATGCTGACCAACAGATTCAGCAATGAACAACGTTTGTAACAATGTTGAGTTGTCGACACGCCCAGATCGTGGTTTGCCAACACTTCGACAACGTAGGTAGCCATTGCAGCGCCAGAAGGAAAACAATTAAAGAAACTGAACACACAGATCTGCATGAGTGACATTATCAGACACTGGCCACTGAAAAGGTGGGACATGAGCACCATAACGTCGTTTTTCCACAGTAGGAACTGCAGCCAGAAACACGATCGTAAGCAGTCGAGAACGCAATCCGTGCATTTCCTCGGACCGACAGCCCCCCCGCTGTCGCCTTAGCGTATTGTGTAGGACTCCTAGAGGTCAGCCAGTTGCTACATAATAATATCGCTTGTCCAAAAAAAAAAAAAGAACGCAATCCGACGCACGCAGAATAGAAGTGACATCATTTCCGAACAGGAACGCCAAAGATCATATTTAACATCATAACATTTCGTCCGCCAGCGGCCACGTAATTGGAGAAAACCGGAGAACGCAGCGGCACACCTTCGACTGAATCCATTTGTTTTAAAACATTGTTTATGATGACGGAAACGATGACTCAGAGCGTGACTGCTAATTCCGACACGCTGAGGAACCGAGCACGCACGCATCAGATCGAAAAATCGATTACGTCCGTGACCGCTAGCACGGCCCGATGAGTCGACCAAACATCGAGTGTGGGTCAGTTGGCTAACTAAGTAGATGGTGACACATTAGCCTCATGTTCCCAGCCGACCACTGGCATGGGTTAAATGTTGGTGCTTGCCGTCAAGAACTCGGCACCTCCCGTTTCCATGCTTATGTTAGGACCACACCGTCCGCGTGCACAACCTGCAAAGACTCCGATAGGGATCAGTAATTCATGTCTCACGATTCGTTCTGTGATCCGAAAGTCACTATGCGGGGATATCACACCCCCCGCGCTTGTACCAGCGATCCACGTGAGAATAACGGCCAGGGCTTGAGTGCAAGTGACGTGTAGAACTTCGTGATGTGCACGAGTAGTGTAGAGGAAGTACGGATAAAATTGGAACAAGCAAAGGTAGCCGAATCCACGTGCAGCGGACAGGGATGCCAGAAAGTTGAACTCAGATGAAACAGGCCCGATGATCTGTGTCCTTGACTGTTCTTACTTACAAAGTTTGGCACGATGATGAACACCCAGGCGTGAGTGAGGGTGAGAATAAAAACGCTGCACAGTGATACATTGACTTTCGCCTTGGCGAATGTGCAATGTGACAGGTACAAGACGGGGTCCGAAAAGGCTCCGGCACCTGAACGTCTCTCCCGGGCCATGGTTCTTTCTACTCCGCGTCTCCTCGCGGCGACGTCGTGCGTCCACCTCAAATAATCACTGTCCGGGATGGCATCTCACCGGTCCCGGTATGTTGTTGTGTCCAATATTCCCCTTTCCTTCCTTTCCTTTCCGTCTTCTTTTCGTTTTGCGCATTCGTGGTGCAACGGGGTCCCGGGATTCAGTCTTGTCACCGAGCTTCCACTATCCTCCGTTTTCACCTTGGC
>JBBPOM010000972.1:0-15282 GCA_038091455.1 Leccinum uliginosum | reverse complement strand
TTTTCTACTGTACGGTCGAGTATATACTGAAGTGTTTCTGCTGTTTGATGTTAATAAATAGTTGTTGTTAAAAATAGAGAGACAAGTCAAAACTTGGTGGCTCAAGTGCCGGTGGATGACTGTACTGGACTTTCTCGAGGGCCTGGACCAGCCACGCTTTGCGCCATGCAAATCAAATCTCCAAAAAAAAAATGAAAAAGAAGGCGGAAATTCTAGGGCTCGAAATCAGAGACCCGAGGGAAATCGGGGAAATCGACGGCTATAACTCGGTGGTAAACAGTTGCCTGCTGATCGACGTGTACGAGCGCTGAGAACGACAAGTAGTACGCGACACATGACACACACGATACTGCGGCCCCGGCGCACGACGCTGCTACCATACGGGAATGGAGTAGAAAGCGAAGAGAAAGCGAAAAGAGATGGCGCGCACAGAACGCTGGGGAATATGAATTGAAAACACGTACTGATCTTACATATGCCATCGTATGCAGGCGTATCATGTATACCACGTACCTAGATCACGGATCCGGGGACGACGCCACCCGCCGCCGCCGCCCCTCCTTCCTCTTTCAAAATCCAAAAAAGAAAAAAGAAAAAGAAAAAGGCACCATTGAATGTCGCCTCACCCCGAGGAAGAACAGCGTCGAAGAGGGTCGGCGGGGACTCGTCACCTAATCAAGAAACCTAGAAACTACCTGAGACCATACCCTGAGACCGATTGATTTGGTCCCGCCAACACCCCATCATGCGTCATATTTACAACGCGCGTCGTATGACGGTCTCCGACGGGCATTGCTATGCTGCACGTAGTGGCACTTCCTCTCCATGTGGAGATGCTGGCGGCTTGAGTGAAAATTAAAAAAGAAATTATTATTATCAAAATAACATACCATAATTAATTACAAAATTCCCAAGCAAGTAACAATGATAATGATAAGAAATAAGCAACTGTCATTGGACGGATCCATTCTTAACTCTGACCACCCGTTTCAGAGGGCTGGAAGCTGAGGAGAAGAGGGCAGAAATAATTCAAATCGTTTTAGTACGTCCCCGGTCGGACGATCCCGAGTGTCATCGACATGTCATCCGTGGGCAGTTTGCCGGCTCGGAAGAACGTCCACCTTGATTCCACCTTGAATTACCTGCTTTAATTTTATTTAGAATATTCTCTTGCTTCGCGTGGATGCATCTTACTTATCAGCTTCGAAGCTAACAGCCGCAACACGCGCAGTCCGAGCCGCACACAATGCAGAGGAAGTCGTAGCAACAATAATCACACTTAGTTATGACTCACTGAGAGAGCTAATCAGCCGATGGTCGACTTGCCAACCCTGAGATGAGAAAAAATCGGCTTGGAGATAACACCCACGCGCGCGCGTTACACGGCTTAGTACTACTGATTACACTGCAAAGACCCAGCCCCTTGTTGTCGAGCTGTCAACTTGATACGCGGCCGTTGCCAGTTAAGAAAAAGAGAAATACAGATCTTCACCGATCGATCCAGTACATAGCATGATCGACGATGAAAGAAACCCCAAGCCGCCGCTTCTACGAAAAAATGGAAAGGAAATCGAGTGGCAGATGTGGCGGCGACCCAGGGCTTGATAAATGTAAGAACTAGTATCGGAAACGCGATCGAGACGAGCTCGAGCCAAGCATAAAGGCCTGACGTGCGACCCAGCCTCGTATAGCGCCAAGCATCGCATCCCGTGTCGACCTGGAAACGGGTAGATCCGGGATAAATATTGAGTTGCGCTTGGGCCAGTAAAAGGACCGCGTTGAGATTCAGAAGAGCAAACGAGTGAAAAACGTGCGTGGTAACTGAATCAAGTCAACGGAGGAAGCCACTGTAATGGAGTACGAAGTCAGGGTGCGTCCTGGGACGACCATATGGAACGAGTTTGGTCCGAGGATATTATGAGTAATGATACAAATGGTGGACACGAGTCGCTATCTGAGGCTGTGAGACGACGTCGTCGTCACCAGAGATCCTATGAAGATCGTTCTGATGCGGTAGAGTGCGTGTCCGGATCGAGCTGGTTCCGCGCTCGCAGTGGAAGATGCGATGTGGCCAAGTGTTGCAGGGTCGTCGTAGTGGGGGGACTGCGAATGCCTGCTAGGTCGGCGATGTGCCAAGAATCCATCCTCTCTGTTCCCCCTACAAAAATTCTAGTTGAAGATTCGTCCAAAAGATGGCGTGTCGGTGCAAATCCGATGATGCCTCCATGTCCCGAAATGTTGATGCCGACAAGAAATCAAAAACGCTCACGGTAACGTCACCGATGAACGGATTGTCGCAGGGAATCTGCCGGAGAAGCTCCCGAGGGTGGTTCTGGCTTGGGAACAACGCCTGCGAGACCAATGTACCCAAAGTCACGGCCGATTTCCTTGACCATGGCTTTGCCCATGAGGCAAACCCATCCAAGGCCCTCGCCAGTGACGCACTGGCCTGGCCAGAAAAGCTCGCCCTCTTCGTCCTCGATATCGGGCTCATGCTCCTCGTGCGCCGAGAGGCTCGTTCCCACCACACGGGCGAAGGTCGTGGGATAGTGGCGGTTCAAGATCGGGAGTGTCAAGTACTTTTGAGCATGCTCCATGCAGTAACCTGCGGAAACGACACCGCTTGACTGCTCCTTGAGGGCATAGGTGAGGGTAGGTCCAAACGAGGCAGTTGTCTTTGCGGCGGCCGCAATCATGGTACTTGATGGCGCACGCCCATCAGAGGCGTTTGGCACGTGAGCAACTAGGTGGGGTGGTAACGCAGCTTGCGTAGACTGTGCCGAGCGCGGCGGGTGGGAGAACTGGGAAGCGACTAGGGTGGCGCTCGAGCTGCTAGTATTGGGGGTACCACCCGCGCTGTTTGTGATGGGCGTCGAGTTGGCGCTGTTCGCGGGAGCGATGCTGGCGGGAGAAGGAAGCATCTGAGGCGTCGCTTGGGAGGCAAGAGCGAGCTGACCCGCGGCGCCTGCAGTACCATTCATCTCCGCTTTCTCCGCCTCCCGGCTTAGCAGGGCCATCTCGGACTTCATCTTGGCCCATGTGCGATCCAACTCAGGGTCTACTACCTGTTTGGCAGCATAATAGAACTTGCGGGCGCGGATGAAACCCTCGATCATCCAGCTGTATGGGGGGAAAGACTATGTGTGAGCGGGCCACAGGAGGGAAGTGAACGGCTTACATCAAGCCCAGTAGGGCTTTTTCGCGTTCACCAAAGGTATCCTCGGTTGTCCATTTATTTTTACACCAGCCCAAGAAAGCTTCGATTGTGACCCAGGTTTCATGGAAGCAAGCTTTCTTGCCATAATCCTTGATCCATAACGAGTAAGCAAAACAGACGAGGGCATCTACGAGCTCTAGGCGTGCGATAATTGCTCCGTATTTGTGATATTGAGAGTTTGGCGAGGGAGGATGCGATAGCGGACGATACTCTTTGTGGGAGGAAGGGTATGTTGACCAAAAGCGAGCATCACCCGAGAACTTGAGCCGACGACCGGCGTTATGGTATTTTTGATGTATGATATCGAAGTCGAGGGGTGCAATCTTGCTTCGGCGTGGTCGACGGACGGGTACGAAGGACTGGAGGAGAGAGGTCGCTGGTGGACGAGAGGAGACGGAAGCAACTTCCTCTCTCACTTCGCCGTCCTCTGAGGGCTCAGAGCGCAGGTTGAAGTTGGTAGTCTGGTTGGAGGGCCTATGAAGGGGAGGCGGGGGTGGCTGGGGGTGGGGATAGTGGTGGGGATGCTGTGATAGCGTATCTGGGTGGCTAGTTATGCGCTGGCGTTTAGAAGACTCGAAGTCCTGGAGAGGAGGGTCATGCTTGCGCTTGAGCGGAGGCGGGGCAGGGGAGTTTGACCGGGAGGACGGGGGAGATGGTGGCAGGTCCGGTGGCAGCGGTGCGGAGAGCGGGCCTAGGATCTGTGGTAGGGCGAGGATGGGTCAGGAGGTATGAGTGTGGAGAAAGGATGGATTGACCTCTAAGCTCTTGAGGAGCTGTTCGCGCGTCCATTTCCTGTTGGTGATAGGATGAGCTAGGGAAGCGAGGGGCGAGGGGAAACGCACCGTCTCTTTGGGTTGAAGTGGTGTGATGATGATGAGGAGGAGGAGGAGGAGGAGGAGGGATAGGGAAGGGAGGACATGGTGATGATGATGGGAAGAGAGAGAGAGAGAGAGAGCGGTGGCCCAGCGTAGTAACAATGGCTGGATGAGTTGAGAGGACGGCTAGAAGTGCCTTGCCGGTCACAGCGCTTACGGGAATAGCCTGAACTGCCATTCACCAAATAAAAAATATAATGACGACCCCCATCAACGATATTATCTCGGTTCCCCCCCCTCCTTGTCCACCACCGCCGACACAGACGGGGATATTGAGTCGTTGGGGGATCGCACACACACCACGCCAACGGTCTGTATACAGCTCGCCAACAACGTTTTATCCACCCTTGAGGCGGTGCGACCGGCCCATCTGAAACCAACCCACCACGTTTCGGATCTCTACCCATCCCTCATTCCACATTCCTCCTCGACACCCCCCGCTCCAAAGTTCCTCCCTCTCGGAACGATTTCGCACGCCCAAACCTGACACACCAAGGTCCATTGGCGGGCAATGTCCGCACCGGTCTCTCTTCAGGAACGTCACCAGACATCCCAAAATAGCCGTTATCCTCTTATATGTATCTTCTCCCTCGAGCGCCATTCCTCACCAGTCCCATCCCTCGCTTCCTCCTCCCTCGCTTCCGCTTTCTCACACACCCTCTATACTAAATCTCCAGTATCGAATGCCCGGACGTACGTAAGCAGTGCCCGCTCCCCAGCAACGCGACCACAAGGTCACTCCCATACTTGCCTTGATGGGCAAATGACCTGTCATCGCCACCACGATTCCGATCTAACCGAAATTGAACACGCCCACCTGGATTTCCGGAGTTCTTCCCGGCCGCTGTCCTTGGCCAGTTCAACTTCGCCACGCATTCATCCGCCGCCCGCCGCCCGCCTCCCCCGTTCCCTTCACAACCGATGAGTCGCCCGAACCTCACAGCACCCTCGGGTACAAGCGCACCAAGCAAACCGAATCTGGATAGCGGGAGCGGACGTGCGCGGTCGTCCCCACATGCTCATCGGTGTGCTAATTCGGTCCTTGGTCTTCCGCGGTTATAGGACGATCCAGGAACCGGCAACACAGTCTACCGATCAACGAGAAATGCCGAACCGTAATGTAAGGTTTTGCTCATATTCGGTATCCGTGACGTGACAATGCCTGGAAGCTGGAACTTCGCTCTCTCTTTACCCGAACGTAAAGTTTAACCCTTCACGGTAAGTAGGTACATATGTGTACCTTCGCATGCCACCCCACAAACAATAATATCACTAATAACGGTGGTCCCCAATGAAACCTCTTGCCGTTAGACGCTGCAGCTGTTCGGTGTAGTACGAGAGTCACGGGGAATGGCACGGCAAGCAAGCACGAACGTGGGCCCCGTGGGCCCAGGGAAGTACCCTAAGCTGAATCAATGAACCCTCTTCCTGTTCAGTTAGTCGTATCGCCGAACTATCTGCACCGCTTCCAACCTGTATGGATTTACCGCACCCCATTTCTCGTGAGATCACCCAGGCGCCGCCCCTGCGAGCGCTGGGTAAATTAGTGACCGTTTCCACTTGCGTTTCCTGTTCTTTATTGTGGCGTGAGTGAGTCAAACGCACGCGCGCGAAAGAGAGCGACGAAAGCGGTACGGGAATGGTGGGTCTCATACCAATCACGTACATTGTAGGTGCGTGTACGGGACGGAAATGGACGTCGGAATCTCTCTCGCACTGGATGGCCGGTCTCGAAGAAGGACATAGTTGAAAGGCCGAATGAATGAAATGATCAAATGCTGCACTCATCGCTATCATTGACCCTATAGCGGTTTAGCACCGTCGACATCACTCTGGCAGTGCAGCTCGCGCATGTCGTTAACGTCGAGCGAACGTAACGATGCGGTCAGCGCACATCGTTACACATCGGGAGTCGCGGGATCGCGCAAGTGTGATGACATGACACACACGCACGATAAGCAGCCAGTCACATCCGAGTGAATGAATGAGTGAAAGAATTACTGCTGAAAGCCGCACGATTCGGAAAAGGTGGATATGACCACCCACCCCCTTCTCCACCCTTCCCCTTTGAGGGGGCTGTCGCGACCCTGGTAAAGGATGGGAAACGGCAATGTTGCCCGCAGTCAACTAGTACCATCTGACTGTTTGCCGAAAACTCAGCAATTTGCTGTCGTCGCACGTACGAGGAGCCAACGGCCGTGCTTCCATTGTCGTCGTCGGGGTTGAAAGTACGTCCTATGTCCACCGGCCTTCTTTTCGCCAGTGGCGCCTGCGGAAATACCCGAGGAAGGAGGGACACTACCCTCCGATCGAAGTAGCCTCGAGGGATCCGTTGGGATATGCATCATCCAATCAGGACTCGCTCAATTACGGACGAACCGACGACCTGGCGCTTTCATTTGCAATTTCAGTTGCCCTTGCAAAATAAAGCGAGAGTCAACTCGAGGGGGGTCGATGATGCATATGTAAAAGCCGCATAAAGGGCCTGGGCACCATTTCTAATTGCTCGCGGATCTTGAAGGAGGGGGGGAGGGCGAGAACCAGAGGCTGGTCGCATATATGCAATAACGTAAAGCGGGCCAGGCAAGTGGAGAAATGGGTTGGAAATACCCATTTGGGACGCTCGTGATCGCTCTCCAGCGTGACACGATCCTGCACATCAATCACCTGCAATTCGTTTTGTCGGAAAGCGTGTTTTGAAGGAGCAGAAACGAGCGTTCGGTGCGGGAACGTGTGTATGTCGGAGATGTTCGACGGACGTGTTCAAAGACGACGCCTGGCGTTGGAAGCCTGAATCCAACGAGTTGGATGAACAGTGGCTTTGATCTGCAGATGGCACCGCACGAGCTGGAACCATGCTGTTGGATCGGTTCCGCGGGTGCGATCATGATCGCAGTATAGAAAGGCGCCAAGGTCGACAGTGCCTCCAACAATTCCGTCAGACGGTGACAAAAAAAAAACAGGAAAAGTCGAAACAGCGAGATTGCAGTGGTGTGTCGTCAACGAGAATGTAAGCATGGCGGTTTGTCAATGGCACTGCGAAAGTCATAATTATCGTCAGCATTGATCGGTGAGAATGGTCGTGCGCCACATCACCGCATCCCTTGATTGATAAACAAACAGCGTCATTACGCAGTGACGACACAAGTGCCTGTCTTGCCTGCACGAGAATGTCTCTGTAAGACAGGCGTACTAACCCTGAACTTCTCAAAAAAAAAACATGGAGGCCGCCATTCGGCTTGGAGGTGGTCAGTTGGATTCTGTTTGTGCGTGTTAGGATCAGAAGCTGTCGGAAAACAAAACATCCCAGAATGGTCATACCACACCCGTCGGTCCAACACCGACCAAGGTCCGAAGCGGAGACGCAAAGACTTGTCTCGTCTCCCCCGTGGCTTCTCCCTGCCCGATTTTCACCTTGGAAGTGCAAATCTGTTTGAATTTGAATATTGAAGAGTTTTCCTTTACAGGGGTTGGCGACGGCCGTTCTATGATACTGTTGTTTACTACACTGTCGGGATGCCTCAGCAAGTGGACAGTGCGACGATCGTGATGTTAGATCGCATCTGTGATGACGATGTTGGACGGAAATTGCGTGTTGCGGGAAGGTGCGGCTTTGATTACATTTATTGCACGCCTCGCTGTACACAGGGGTCGGCAAGCACAGGATGCTCACGTATGATGCCGAAAGCACGCTTGTATTACTGCATGACGCATCCAAGGCATTGCTTGTGGATGTAAGCCTCTGCGTTGACGCAGAGGTTTTTATGTCCATGCCGAACGCAAAGGACCCCAACATTGACCATCGATGGGCACTGGACCGAAAGAGTCATGTGTGGGTTGTTGGGTACCTCGAGCGGGTTGATGTAAGTGATGTTGGTCAAAGATATGGTCTGACGATCTCATGGAACACGCTTCCGTCGAACAGTCGGAATTGCCGATACCCATGCTTCCCGCCTACTTAGCACCACCAGATATCGATCCGTCATTGGTTGTGCGTGCCGTAATTATCGCACCGGTGACGCGGGATTTCAGTACTGGACGAGTGCGAGATATGCTTGCTGGGATGGGTCAAGTGGCTCCAGTGGCATACCCGGAGAGCGCAGTGGAAAGGTAGTTGGTGATGAGGATATGTTCGGAAAGCGATCCGAGGCATAGATGACGTGCGTGCACGCAGGGGGAGTGTGGCGTGGGTTAGCCGAGTACGTTGTGGGTAAACCAACTGATGCGGGTCATCGAGCGGGACGTTGACTGATCTGAATCGCGTCCGTCCCTCCGCGAGGTTGTGGAGCACACGCTGGAACCTCGACGCAGCTGATCTGTGTGTGTGATATGGAGTGTGGAGTAGTGTCGGAGGCATGAACTGATCTGGAAGGGGCGTCGGATGTGCGATAAGATTAGATGGTGGTGGCGTCCTCCGCGGTTACTCCGGTGTCCGCTCGAGTTCAGAGGTGAACACGGACAGCAGTAACTACTACATGGCACAAAGAGACAAAGGAAGGGACCTTTGCTTTGTGAATATGTGTTTTCTTTGTGCACCACGTGTTGGAAGAGAGGTATCCGGATTTAGCAATGGCCAGATCGGGAATTGGGATAGTGCATGCTGCCCTGCCCTGCCTCGCCTCGCAAGCCGGCGCGCGGAGAGCTCGCACCAACTTCACACTCGACTCGACTTCGACTCGAAGTTCATCTTTGTCTCTTTTACTTTCATCGTTTGCCACTCTTCCAACTTCAAGTACCACCACACACCTTCTCACAACTCACCTCATATCCTCGGACTCCCGCCCACAGTGAATCCATCTCATGCGCTCTTCCACTCACCCGCACGCAGAGCACTTCCGCTCCCCTCTCCAGCCCCGCCAACCTGTTCCTTATCCTACCCCGCGCGACCTCCCGCCCTCCCTCGAGTACGACTTTCCCGTCTCCTCCACCTCCAGATTCCCCATCTCTTCCATTCGCCCAGACGCTCCTCAGAAGTTTAGCGCAGAGCCACCCGAACATCCTCCAAAGCCCATATATCCCCGTCACGATCCCCTCCACATACTCTCACAGATACCCCCGCCCCCGCCCCGGTCTTATCCTGACGTCGTGCCGGCCCCTTCGGTCGCTCCTGGCATGCTCGCAGACGGCGTCCTCACCGCAAAGCTGCCCTCTGTCAAGCGATTCCTCGAAGCGGCCACCATCGCACCGCCCGAGTACCCCCCATTGCCCACCGACAAGCGGGTCCTGGCGCTTGCCGCCCTCTCTGTCTTTTACCATCCTCTTCATCCGGCTCACTGGGCTTTCTGGAACAGAGAGCAGAAAAAGGCAACCGCTTTTTTGGTTCAATCCGTCTTGGGTGAGTGTCTTTGTCTCCCCCTCTCGCCCCCGGGGGCCTGCGTCCCACTCACGCTGCTACATGTTTCAAAGATACGACACCCACACCTATTCTTTCTCCGATCGGATGGATCGACGTTCCAGAGAACCTTTGGATTCTCAAGAGCATGCAGCTTGCTTATGCCCCAGTCCTCGCATCCTTGCATTGGTATGCGACGTATACCCCCGCTGAGCCTGAGAACAGGATGAACCTTCGCAAGCGTAAACCTCTTGCAATTCTCCCATCGACGACAAACGGTGCCAGCGGCGATGAAACGATGGACGAAGAGGATAGACGAACTCCCCCTTCCCGCAAGCGTGCAAAGCCACGCAGATCAGCTGCTTCCCGTTCCATAGACGCTCAAGCCAAGTCTAACAACGGGTCTGCAGACGGGGTCGCTCATCTAGGTGACAGCTCCAGGGCACCTAAATCCGCGCAGGCTGCCTTGTTACTCACGCCTGATGCTCCGCCGACCCTCAGCAGATCTGCGAAGCGCGAGCGGATCGACTCTCCCGACATCCTCATTTCCGTGCGTGCGGCAGACGACTCTGTGCAACCCGACCCACCGGATGCGGAGGAAGCGACAGAGCCGCGTAAAAGCGTACGTCAGCGCGAGCGCCGGACGAAAGCGGCGAACTCCAGGTCGCCTGTCTCTGTCGCATCCACTCTCACGCCATCCGTTCGCGCTCGGGGCTTATCTCAGACACGAACGGCCTCCAGGGAGTCGTCTTCAGTGACTCCCGAGTCCATCGGAGGGGCGGAGTCTGGCTCTAGCACAGCCGTCAGCCTTTGCGAGGAAGAGGCTACGAAATCCAAGGGCATCAAGACATCAGTAGATGGAGCCGAAGAAGTAGAAGAGGATGGCATCGAGGAACCTCCGGCAAAGAGGGCTCGAGTTGCCCGTTCCAGAGCTAAAAGTGGCTCTCGTGCGAGAACGGCGACGAAGAATGCCGTCACTGACGAATCGAAGACGAACACGACCGTGCAGGCGCGGCCAAAGGCACGATCGAGGGCCAAAGCCCGAAGACGCTGATTGAAAGCCACGATATGTACCAAAGCAGAACCCAGCATCGGCATCAATATCAGCATTGAACCCATCATACCCTCATCGAACCGGAAGGAATTACACATATTTTTTCTCTCGCCATCTCAAATTGTATACGGTCCCGCTGTCGGGATGCAGATGAGAGCGCACGTGGGTATAGAGTGGAGGGTGTACCATCGGTGGGATCGGCGTGATTCCTTGTTCCTTTTAGGCAATCCATTCACTATTTCTTTTTTCTTTATCTCCCCCGCTTCTCTGAACCGGGACGCACCTCGTTGGTTGCATCCATACCACTGTCGCTTTGCTGTTTGGTTTGTACCTAGTAGAATGTTCTGTAGCTCGAAGGGTGGGGATTTGTACCATAAGAACGGAGGTAGTCAAATATTTTCTTGGAATGACAATGGAACGCGAGCGGGAAGGGACAAATGACGCGACGCGTTTGTCACAAACGCGGTGTGACATTGCACGTGATTAATGACAATGTAACGGCACCGCCACATATGTTGGTCGTCATCACCAACGACAATGGCAGGTATTCGTCGTGTCCGTTTCTTTTCTCTGCCAACCTAACTCGACTACATCAACAGACTATGTCGTCTTCGCCATCCCCGATTTCGATCCAAGCGCGTACGCCAACGCTGTTCTCGCCGGCGAGCCCTACCCCGCGACCTCGTCGTCACACCCGAGACTTAAACCCACGCTGACCATCCAAGAACCTGCCAAGGAGGAGATCTCCGTAGCGATATCCAAGCTCGACGTCGGAATCGATGATGTCAGCAGGCAGATCAAGACATTGGTGTGTGTCGTCCCCACTTTGTCCTTCTTCGTTAGTTTGAACTACAAGGTCTGGGTTAGGTCACTGCACACCACGAAGACCTGTTGCAGCACGCGTCGAATGCGAGCAAGCTTTCGGGCGCGCTGTCCACCGTCCGATGCGGCCTCGACGATGTCGAATCCTCGATCGACAAGTGAGTATTTATCTTTTGTGTTGGATTCGGGTTGGGTTGTGCCGCTGAGCTGAGCTGACGACGATTTCTGCTTCCCCATATCTCACTGGCAGACTGCGCCAAAAGATCCGCTTACCCTACGAAGCACTACAGGCCAACGTTGCGCGGCTGCAGCGTCTACGTCAAGCCAACGACGCGCTCCGCCGCACTGCACGGTTCGCGCTCCTCGTCAAGCGACTCGAGGCGCAGATGAGCGAACTTGCCGGGTATGAACACAACAGTCGTGCTCCTGCCGGTACAGGAATCGCGGGGGATCACCAAGAAGAGAAGGAGCGGACGATCGCCAAGGCGGCGTTGAGTATCGCTGAATTGGGTGTGTCTCCTCTTTTTGCCTCGTCTTGCGGATCACCGGAACCGGGTTTGGGGCGTGGGCAGGTGCATTGCTCGACGGGCCGGACGATGGAGAGGAAACGCGAGTGAACGCGGATGGCGAGCCGTTGTCGGTGTCGGTGTTGGCGACGAGCGTCAACAGCATTCCGCTGCGGTCCGTCGATGCAGCGGCCGCATATATCCCGTTCATCGCGGATGCGCGGAAGAAAGTCAAGGAGGAGATGGAGGCCATGGTGCTGCAAGGGTTGACCTCCCTCGTGCGTGACGTTGCGCTTGTCTCACGACCTTCCTGACGTCCTCGTCGTCGGTAGAATCAATCGCTGCTTGCGTCGTCGCTGCAGACCGCATATAACCTGCGCAGTTTACCGACGCTGGTGGAAGGCCTCGTACGTGATTTGAGCGAGGCGGTGGAGGAGCGCATTCAAAACGCCTTTGACCTCTCCCGAATATCGAAAGAGATCGTGGCCAAAGGTGGGTGCGATTCGCCTGCAGATTTTGTGTCGTTTTGATCATGGCGTGCGTTGCTAGAGCCTCCACAAGCTTCGCAAGGGTTGCTATACAAGTCGCGCGTGCGGACAGAGCCGACGAACGTCACTGCACCCCAATTCGCAGCTGCACTGTGGGCGAGACTCGAATTGCTCGTCGAGGAAATGGCGGGATGTTGCATCAAGGTAGGATTCGGCCCTTCCGAGTCGACTATTCCCCAGAGTCAGGTTTTCGCTTCTACTAGGTATACACCCTCGAGAAGGTGCTCAATCTCAAGAGAGATTCGCTGAGTGGCGTATCATTCCTCGACGAGGCACTCAAGGTTTGTATCATCATCCGTTTGGTTGCAGATGGTTGATCACGCGGACGTCAGGCGATTGACAGTAAACCAAGCACTGTATTTTGGGTTTCGCTGGGCAAATCTTTGGAAAGGCATGCACGCGACGCTGCCAAAGGTCAGCGATTGTTTCGACGTCGTCGATTTGACCTGACCCTGTGTATAGCATCGAGCTTTTTGCAGCAAACACTGAGCGCTGGCTATCCCAGACTGCTGCGGCTTTTTCACGAATTCTTTGCTAGCATCGCTGTGCATACGGACACCGTTTACACACCGTCTTATCAATCGTGAGTCTCCTTTGGAGCTTTTGAATGTTCGTCATTGCCAACGACCAAACCAAGTCCAGAAACCATCCTCGTGCTTCGTTCCCTTTCTACCTTTGAAGCTATTTACGTTTCTCGTTCATCGACGAGAATGAATGAAGCAATTGCTCAGGCATTTTCCGGCGGTTCTCGGTCGCCTCCTGGCATAGTCGAAGGCAACAACATTGTGCGCACGGTCACCAACGAACTCGATTCTGCACGCTTCGATCCCTTGTTAATGCGAGCGGTAGCCGAGAATGCAGCGACTAATCTCGACAACATGGCCACCAGGGCTGACGGACTGGTGAGAGGCTCATCGTTTGCACAAGCGTCGCTCATACCGTTCATTACAGGTCGTTTCTGATCGTTCTGCCGTGTCATTGCTGGGGCCCATGGCGACGCCGCAGCAATTGCTGAACGGACAAGTTGCAACCTGTTTATATTACTGCTGGACCAAGCTGGAAAAACTGATGGAAGAACACGCTGAGATCGTGTCTGCCGCCATCGGGCTGAGCATTTCCGTGCGTAACTGATATGTTACTTGGACGTTACATGATTCATCGGCATCGTTTAGAAAATACGAAGCAGATACGATCAGATCGTCAATCCCCTGCTCATCGCGATCAAAAAGGAGCTTGCAAGCATCGTGTCGAGGTTACACAGACTGGACCTGCAAAGAGCCCTCGATCCCATGGGGGGCATGTCGGGAACGAGTCTGTACATGAAAGACTTTGTCGACAAGCTCAACTTTGTCAAGTCGGGCGTGTTGAGCAACTTTGCGCCAGAGATCGTGCGGCCATGGTGCGTGTCGTTGTCGTCTGTTGTCTTGAAAGTAGGGGCTGATGCAAGGCAGGCTGCCCGGTCTGGTCAAGTACATCATCCGTGTATTCGTTTTGCATGCTTCGATCGCTCGGCCGCTCGGGGAGAGCGGTAAGCTTCAGCTGACGACGGACATGACGGAACTCGAATTTTCGTTGAATGCGTTCCTGGCAGACGGGTCGCAGAGGAGACGCAGCGGGAGCCTCGAGAGCATCGGTGACGAGTACAGGGCGTTGAGAGCCATGCGGTGGGTATCCTTTTCCCGATCCTTTCCTGGTTCTCATTGAAGTTGATCGGTCTTTTTGATGGTACAGCCCGCTCTTGTTCCTCGACAATGCATACTTGGCCGTGCCCGAGCGCACGGCGGGTCTTTCGCCGCTCGTCGTGCTCCATCACATCCTCGTGCGGTCACCGTTGCCACTCCCGCACGCACTACACGGGTGGCAGGAAAGCGAGTACGTACGTTGGGTCGACGAACACACGCCCGAAGAGGCTTTGTCGCTCATTGATGGCAGCATCACGCACTGGGAGAAGCGGGAATGCAAGGAGGAGGATGCTGAGGCGGCTGCAGAGTATATTGAGCTTGCGCGAGCTGTTCTAAAGACAGTCAGAGCAAAGGTACATCATGTTAACGAGTAGATACTGATTGTTGAGATAGTATTACAGGTATATGGACACAGAAATGTTACAGGGATAAAAAACGAATCAAGCAATCATTGCCAACAAGATATCCAAGACTCTCCAAACAATGAGCTGTCAATGTCAATAGAATAGTTATGACCAATGACTGAGGAATGGACTGGAAGGTAAAATGTGTTTCTATGCCAAGGAGAAGTCCATCCAAAGCAGGAGCCATGAGAAGATAGAATCCAGTCATCTTGTACATTCAAAGCAGCGTAAGAGGAAAACTTCTGTACATGCCAAACTTTGATGCAATGATCATCAGAGCCAGAGACAATATGAGTGCCATCAGGTGAATAGGCAACAGAGGTGACCCAAGAAGTGTGCCCCTCAAATGGACCTGCCACACACTGACTGGTGGTTGCATTCCAGACTCTGATGGTTCTGTCCCATGAGCCAGAGACAATATGAGTGCCATCAGGTGAATAGGCAACAGAGCTGATTATATTGGTGTGCCCCTCAAATGGACCTGCCACACACTGACTGGTGGTTGCATTCCAAACTCTAATGGTGTTGTCATCAGAGCCAGAGACAATATGAGTGCCATCAGGTGAATAGGCAACAGAGGTGACAGCTCGAGTGTGCCCATGCATGGTATGAAGATCTGCTGGCCAACTAGCTGGATGTCCTGAGGTTGCTGAGACATGCTTTTTCAAGTGACACAGCCAGAGATGACAGAGTGGAGAGCTGGTGGGAGTCTGTGGCATGGCTGATAAATAGAGATGAGGGGTGGACTTTTGTAAAACAGCCGCAAACACTTGGATGAATTGGAATGCTTCTGAGCCCAGAGCACCAGCTTCATGATCCTATAATGTGTTGGTTAGTGTTTA
>JBBPOM010000971.1:0-15282 GCA_038091455.1 Leccinum uliginosum | reverse complement strand
GGGCCCGCTCGTATACTACGCGTGAGGTATCATCATCGGCAGGTGGGCCCGTCCGTATTTCACGCCCTCGGTATCACTCGCAGTCGGAGGGCCCGCTCGTATATTAGCATCAGGAAATTGGGGAGATGATGATATTTCCAGATACAAATCGCAATTGAATCCCAGCAGGATAGAAATAGGACAATAGTTGATCAGAAATTATAAGTTCATTTTCATTCTGAAGATAGAGTGACACTGAAATGCCTGAGTATACCTTAATGATGGTATCCAGATCAGCCATGGGGGACATGGTAGATATTGATCATCAAGGGGCAATATACTTTCTTAATGTTAATCTGTTGATCAAAACAAATATGTGTGATAATATTAGGTCAGAACTTGATCAATAACTATAATCCAAACATCATCAAGAGCCTGTAGTGATATTGGAATGCCTAGAAGATATCTGGATGACAATCCTAAAATCAGCATGGTAAAACTTGATCATAAATTTCAATTTACCTTATTAATGTCAATCTATTGATTAAAACATATATGTGTGATAATATTAGGTCAGACCTTGATCAATAACTATAATCCAAACATCATCAAGAGCCTGTTGTAACAATAGAATGCCTGGAGGATATCTAGCTGATAATCTTAACATCAGCCTGGCATGACATAGCAAAACTTGATCATGAATTTCAATTTACCTTATTAATGTCAATCTATTGATCAAAACATATATGTGTGATAATTGATGATATTTCCAGATATTGTTCACAGTCAGATACCATTATGACAGAATTAGATATAATATGGTCAGTGAATACAATCAATCTAGAATACCTTCCATGCATTCCATGCATGGTATAACTACCATTGATTAGCAGTTGTTGCCTAGAAGATGTCTGGATGACAACACCATGATCAGCCATGGAGGACAATCATTGGTTGACAAAATATATGATTAAATATGGACCATGTATCAGAATATATCTTTCTGGGATAATCAGATCAATTATGTGCAATAATGGTTTTTAATAACACTACCATGATTGCCCCTCTAATAGACTAATACAATGTTGGATATGACAACCACCCAACTTACAATTAAATCTCATCATGATATAAATTGGATAATGGTTGATCAGCAATTATCAGTCAATCAGAAATCATTTAGAATACAGAGTGGCATTGGGCTATCAGAGCCTTGATGATGGTATCAGGATCAGGCATAGAGAACATGGCAAACATTGATATTTGAACTGCAATTTACTGTCTTGATGTCATTCTATAAATCAGATTCTTAGAATATATATTCATTATGAGTAAATCACTTTGTGGCTGTACAATGCTGGCAGCCACTGTGTAGACAGATTGAAGGTCCCCAGGGCCTCAGGCTTGACAGAGCTGTCACAGTGCCGTCACAACGCTCACAGCGCGCGTACAGAGTACAATCACTTCAAACATTCGAAGAATTCTTACCAAGTGATTTATTTTGTGAACTACGTAGTCTATACAAAATATAAACTGTTATACAATTGGACACGCGGGGAGGGGTGTGGCGGCCGTGTCATCGTCATCGTGATTGCGGTACCGCGGTGTCACTGACGCCGTGCCATCTCCCCGTCGTCGTCGTCGTCGTCGTTTCGCCGGGTCGTGGTCGTGGTTGCGGTGTCCGTGTCGTTGACACCATCCCGATCAGATCTACGACTTACTATCAGCTTCTAGGAGGTGCGCTGGGGAAACAAGTTCAAACAACGCGTTCATATGACAGCAGGGGGTCCACAGCCGGCCGGCTAACGAGAAAACTTGCTGTTCATTGGACCGCTGCAAGTAGATCAAGTATACAATGACACTGACATTCAAACGCCACCTTGTCTATTTTCCACTTCCTGCCTCGTAAGTCCAAGTGGACCTAATTCTGACATCTGTTCAAATTCTGTTCAGTGATGGTCTTGCTCGTGATCGACGAGGTCAAACGAGGAAACACCGAAACAAGCAGCGGTAATACAAGTTAGCCATTTGATCCCACTGAATTACTCGATATGCAGTCTAACTACCTTTTAGCCCACGAGCCAAGTAGAAAGCGTATCCGAATCGATGTCGATATTGAGGACTCCCAGTCCACGCGCTGTGACCAGCAAAGCGGAAGCGAGGGGATGAAGGAGAGTAAGCCTGAGATAAACGACATTCTGGACGAGCTCGTGCGTGAGATAAGGGCTCTCAAAGAGGAAGTGTCGAGAACTTACGGTGATACAACCTCGGTAGTAACCACTATTTGCGGAGACACACCCTCGGCAGTAGCCACTGGAGTTGGTCGAAACCATGGCAGTGGTCAGTGTAGCTTGTGTTGTCACAGGGTTCACAATCCCCTGGGGTCCTGTGATCGTTAGATCATGATCATTTGACTAGAATCATTTGGAATACAGTTTCTACCGTTTCGAGTGCTGTGTTGAAGAGGAAGGGGGCAGTCGTTGGGCACATGTAAGAAAGGATTGACATCAGTCCACGGTTAACTTGAAGTCGATTTCCCCCGGGATAACGAAACATGAACGTACCACTGAACCTAGCTTCCTGACAAAGTGTTCTCTAGGTCTGGCTTCATATATTCTACGGGTTCCACGACAATTGATACACGTCGCGGAGCATCTTTCCGTCTTTCATTTCTCATGCGACCTCAGGCTGTATGGTTCCTTCGGCTCCTCCGTATCCGCACGTCCTTCCTGCGCCGCCACGCCGTGCTTCGCCTCCGTCACGCCCTCCCCGTACGCGACTCGATCTAGCCGAGGTCATCCGAAATGCCCAGTTCTTGCGGACGCATGCGGCACCGAAGGGTTTGTTACATGCCGACGTCTTGCGCGATGAAGTAGGCTTGGATCGTCCTGTCGATCTCCGTTCTCCCTCCGCAGCGCAATGTTCCCCACCTCCAGCTTCTTTCAAAGTGTCCTCTCCCATTTGGCGGTCACGTCGGTCCTCCGTTTCCAATCGATGACCCCCGGCGATGTCCAGGAACGTGGTACGCCGAGAGCGATTTGTTGTGCGTCCAAGTCCCAACTTCTTCGGTCCCGGAGGGCAATCCTGGATGGTACGCATGTGAAACGCTGGCGATATCTTCCAGCCGAGCTGTATCCCGCCGGTCCCTATGGATCTGCCAAAACTGGACGTACTCTCGAAGTGTTGACTCCTCGTCGAGCTTGGCACGGCGGTAGTCCTCAACGCCGTCCTTGATGGCAGTGATGACGAAGTTAAAGAGGATGGGAAGACAGGCGGTCGCGGCAATGACTCGTACGCGTGCCCGTGAGCATGCGAATGTGCCTGTGCATGTACATGCATGTTGTAGTGTCCGGGATACCCTGACCCGCCGGCCGACCCACAACCCCACCGCGCCCTCGGAATGATTCGGCATCCTCGAGGATGACGGAACCCATTGGTACGACGGCATCGTCATCGACACCGCGTGTTCGTGTCCCAAATGCGTAGGCGTAGGCTGAGGTCGATGATGGGAAGTAGGAGCCGGAGCCGGAGCAAGGGATTGAGGTTGTGGCAGAGACTCTGGCCAGAGGCGCGGACTACCCGCGGTGGCATCGTGTTGGTGTTGATGCTGCGGCGTATACGTATAGTGCGATCGTTACTCTGTGAAGCGGCGTCAGTGGGTGTGGTGTGGCAGGTACGTTAGGCTCACCAATGGAACTGCTCGTAGAGGTTCTTTGGTAGGAACGTGAGAGTATACCCTAAAGGCGGTGAGGTGCGGTAGGGCACGAGTCGGTTGGAATTACTCACTGCTCATGCAGACTTTCTTTCCCTCAGGTATTGTTACGGGCCTGCCCGAATAGCATGGTGTTTAAGGGTATTGTGAGTGCCAGTATGAAGTAGAAGTGAGTGTCGACGACAGCAATGGATTTGATGGTAATACGCAGTGGCTGAGCTAATACTTACTAATAGTACACCAGAACTGACTAGGACTAGTAACTAAGTAACTAAGTGGCAGTTCATTCAAGTTTCGCTCCTCATTTTTTCTGTCACTGGAGATTCTTTGTACAATCCGACACCCGTAACGGCGAAGCCGTGTCGCACAATCACGCAAGCACGCACATAAGCATCATCCATCCTCTCTGGTCGTCGCACAACGGCGACACCAGCGCACACACGCACCCAGCGCAAGTACATGCTCGCATGAGCACTCGCGCGGCTAAAGGAGCCCCGGGTTGGCGCGGGAGCTTGTGCATGCGAATCATGGACGGAGTGGAGGGTGTGTGTGCAGGCGTACCATGCTCAGTTGCGTGGATGATGGGCGAAGACGAGGTACGGGTGAGAACGTGACGCCGCACGCGAGCGGCGCGAGAGAAGACAGACACAAGACGACGACATCCTGCAACTGTCGTGTTCTCGGCGGAACGAGAGCGCACGGTATTTGTGGCTCGCCGTCCTCGATTCGATCACGGGTTTAGTCATAGACTCATCTACAGATTCACGTTTCCAATAATAGGCGGAAACATTCCACTACTTCTCCGAAAGCGTCACATAAGGTCGAAGCAGAGGCCTAACCGTAATCAGTCATCTATAAATGGATCAAACATCGAAGTCGACATCCGTACCATGTAATTAATCGCTTACCGTCTTCACAGGCTGAGCAATCCGTTTTTGACATCTTCCAAGAATCACTTGAAGGGAGTAGCGAGGATATAGCATGTATCCATGGTCGCTCAGTTGATCGTAGCGGTCCCGCCACTAAATTTCAATTTCCATAGTATTTAGTTCTTCGGGTGGGATATGGTCGCCGATGAGGCGTGCCTGTACGAAAATCGATTTGCTGGGGGGGTGGGGCGAGATCAGACACCTACTGACAGCATGACCGTCGCTCAAAACGTGATGATGCTAAACAGGACTTACGCATCCTCGATGAACGAGCCCATGGACGGGAAAAAGTTGTTGGGGCCAATGTACGTGTATATCACCAGCCAGGGACCGATCGTCGATTGCGCGAATTGCCTTCTGGATCATCTCGTCAATGTTTCTTCCGATGCTCGTGACCTCTCCGACAGGGATTCGACTACATAAGCATCGAGAGCGACGATCCACATGATAGACATACAACTGAAAGAGTATTCCAACGAACATTTTCGCAGCGACCGCGACCGTCGTCCCGATGTCAGCCGACGAGTCTTCGTGTCATCCAAATATTGCCCAGCTGGAGACATGGCGATCTGCGCCGACCAGAGAGTTTACAAAGAAACCTTCGTGCCTGGTCCCTTCCAAGGACCACCGCAGAGAGACACCTGGCGCTCCAGATGCGGACATGTTGTGCCGTGCAAGCGGATGCGCGTAGCGGTGCCGCGTCGGAACGAGCTGTGATCGAAGGATCACCAAAACCCCAGTTGGTCCCGAAAGGAGGGTGCAGGGCAATTAAAGCAGGGTGTGGTTGCATCCGATCAAGGTGTACTTGGCAAAGGACTGGATGCCCGGGTACGCGCCCGGTGCAGAGGTCGACGCGTCGGCGCGGACAAGTCAAGAGTTGATTCGCGTTAGCATTGTAGGAGTCCCGCAACGCTGCTGTATTCCTTTTGATCCGCCGATGACACCAACAGCTAGGTAGGGGCCGTGATTTCATTTTCAAAGCGACTGACATCTCTGGGTCATCACGAGTTCTTCCCTCCTCACGTCCTTCGTCTTCGCGCACCGATCCTGTCGCTACTTTGTCTTGACTACACCGCGCACACGTGATGCCACACCTCCGTGCGCGCCCGTCTTTCCAACGAGACATGACGGGGTCCACCAAGGACGTCGCCCAGCCGCGTTTCCCGGTCCCAAACATGTTCGAGGTGCGCACGCTGTGGATCCTCGCTGCAGTAGACACCGAGCACATCTAGTAGCCGCAGCTGTTGGACTCGATGGAGGCCGGAAGGATCTGGAGAACGAAGTTGTGATGACAACGATCTATAATGTTCACAACGTAGATTAGTTGACGTATGCTAAATGTAGGACTCGCCAATGCACATGCCTGAATTCCCAGAAGATCACTGGATTTCACAGTCATGATGCCCTCTGGTTCCTTCTGTAGATGACAGTGGATTATTTATTAAGAACTGCGCGCAGTAGTGAGATCATCGTACATCAAACAACACCACATTCGTCACATCACCCAACGTTGAGCACCTGTCACGAACATCTTCAAGATCGAGGAAAGATGCATCTTCGTCGAGTTCTTTCAAAGAGAACGTATGCTTACATTGAATACGACAACCTTGCCGTTACCGCTGGGTAAATTATTGTTGTTCTTCGCAGGTCCGAAACCGCCTTTGTCGTCCCGTTCTTGTAGTTTCTATACACAAAGGTAAAGAGAGGTGGAGGCAACGCATGTACTACGCCATTGTGACTTACTTTTTCATCTTGCTAATCCGTTGCGTAGCCTTCCTCTTGTCAACGTTCTGAGCTTGAGCTAAACCGCCTCGAGTTTAGACGTCAATCGATCGCGTATTTCACCATGTATAGCGTTGGCTTCGAGAAGTTGTTCGGCTTGCACAACCTGCTTTCTCTGTGATTCCAACAGATTTTGTAGTAAAAGACAGCAAACTTTGACGAATGTGTACTGGAGATAAACACAGAACCGGATGAGCCAGATTCCCTCGGGGATCAGATCTCAGATGCGGACACACACCTGGTTCCCGGGCAGCGACACGTAAGTCTTGAATGGATGAACCAATGGCAAGACAACTTGCCTGTGCGGTGCGCAAACCCTCGAGCGAAAGAGGTTCCTTAGACAATGACGATTGCAGCCGGGCGACTTCTCCCACTCGACGATGTCAACGGTGAAGACGCCATAGCCAAATTATCCTTCACTCTGCTATAAAATAATGACTAACTTATTCAGTCTGTGATCCAAAAACAACTTACTTGGATTCCCGACGGTGATTTTTGCTTATCTTATCCCATAAGTGGAGCATGATGACGCACTCTGGAACCCTATATCGCCTCCCGTTTATAAGTACCTCGTCAAGGGCATGCTTCTCAGTCATCGCTGTGGACTGTAGATGTATGATCTCCATATTGCCACTGTTCCATTTTGGCCGAGTCTTGTTATGTAGATTGGCACCAACATTTTGTTTTGGAACACGCCGGTTCCGTTGCTGTTTCCAAAGGACATCCACACGTTGAGTGGATCACCACCCACAATGGTAACTGACACCCACCGGTCCTTGATCAGCTTGGTTCGGACACATTCATATCTTTCCAAAGGGAGGCATAATTGTAAGGAAAGGATCGAGGCAATCAAGGTGGAGATGAAAAAGGACGTCACCTGTAATCAAGTTCATGGGTATGCGCACCGTACCAAGAGCCGTCAGTTTCAAGAACACGTCGATGATCCGATTGTTCGCCTCGTCCTGTCAGATTGTCGAGTTAGTGATTGAAAGAAATCTTATTGGGTAAAAGGCGAATGACAGCACCCAGCGGAATTGACACGACACCGAGGACAAGCGAAACACCCCACTCTGCTCCCCCAATGCGTGTGACCTGGACGGCGGCACTGCCAACGAACACTACGAGAACACTTGAACGACGATCTCTGCAGGAAAAATAGATATTATTAAACGCTGAAATCGCAAAGACGCGAGATAGCGAGCTACCAATGAGTATGAACACGATGAAGTACCTATTTCTCAGTACGCCCTCGAAGATGTTGAGCTTGCGGTCAAGTCGTCTCGAATTGAAAGAATCGAAAATTTGTGCAAACACGAAGATGTTGAACACCACAGTCTGCACGATCGTGTTATTCGTCGAACTATCCTCGAGGCCGAGAATTTGTAGACCATAAAAGTGGAAGACGAGCGTGACGGCGATTTAATAACGTCGATTGCAACAATATTTGCTTGTACATGTCGACAGTAAACAGCGGAGCAGTGAGCTTATCTGGCTTTCTGTCGAGAAGGACAGGAGATGCAGGATCCGTAGCAAGGGCAAGAGCGGCAAATGTGTCCATGATGAGATTGATCCAAAGCAGTTGCACGGCCGACAGGGCAGAAGTTTATGGAGACGTAACGACAACGGCGGTCACGTTGGTAGAGAGCTGGAACTGTAGAAATTTCCTGACGGTGTCATTGACGCAACAACCCTGACGATGGAAGAGAAATTGACATCGTTGGTACCCATCACCAGTCACCGCGACGATCTCGCCGAGATGGCGCAGCTTGTCAACCAGAATTTTCTTGTCTTCCGGAGAGGAACGGGCTAGGACCTGAAGTCTTGGCACGGCTTCGAGAATCTCTGTATCGCTCAACTGCCTGAAGACTGGTCCTTCCATGATAATGCCGCCTGCAGTAAAAATTCTACACTGGGAAGCAATCGAGCGGGCAGTGAGGACGTTGTCATCAGTGCACATCTTGACGGCAACACCAGCTTTCTGACAATCTGCGACAGCTTGTCGAACACCATCGCGTAGGGGATCCTCTATACCGACAATGCCAATGAGTGTGAGCTCGCGGGCAAGGTTTTCATACGGTATCTAAATAAAGATCAGAAGACGCGTAGGGTAATAGTGGTCAACATACGTCATCCTCCACATAGTGGTTCGTCCCCGGAGGAGGCCAGGTAGTAAAGTCACGGTAGCAGGTGGCGAGGGTTCGGAGCGATTGATTGGCGTAAAATATGATCGTGCGAGAAACGTTGACTTCAGCGTACGTGTCGATTTCGGCGGTCTCCACAGGGGCATTCTCGTCACCTGCTTGACTCGCGGACGGCGAGACAACAACATGACGAGTGCACAGTTTCGTGAGAATATCGCTGGCCCCCGATGGCACGAGATGGCGTGGGGTACGTTGGCCCCGTTCGCGTATTACTCGAGGCAAACGTCGCACATCGAGTTTGGATCGACCACGAGCGTGAATCAGAGGGAGGGGAGAATGGGGCTTGTTAAGGACCCTGGCGTATCCACGCGGGAAAAGGACATCAAGAGTATTTACCACCGAGAGCTATGAACGGAAAAAAGCAAAAAATTAAAATTGAAATTAAAATAAGCATATGAGAGGATGGGAAGATCGGTGGTCGCGGCTGAACCTCTTGAAGACAAAGAGACTGCGACGCGTTAGGACAAGAATCGGAGGATGAGCGCATGCTCACTTTGGATGATGACCAAGGACAGAAGGTAGATGTTGGCTATTCTGTGAAGTGGCATCAGTGCGCGTGGTGTGACAGGGACGTTGAAGTCACCGATGGAACTGCTCGTAGGAGGTAGGAGCGTATACCCTCCCACTCTTTCTGTGTTTCCTTTTTCGCTCTCTCTCCCTCTACTTGACTTGGTACATTAATCGTTCCAGTACTCTTGTGTATACTCCTAGATGGCTGGATCAGAGCTGGATTTACCCATCTATCACATGTCGTCGGATAACCCCCACTGAACACGTCGATTTGCAGATCGATTCGATGATTTCACGCACCTTAGCGGTCATTCGCATGCTCCTCTTGATCCATTCGGTACGATCGTTGTATGCTTGGTCCACCGTGTGCAGCGTCTCGATGTCTGCCAAGAGGAAAAAAAGGTGGGTGACCCGACGTCCGACTGAAGAGTAGGCACCGCTGGCTGCAAGATGGGGGTACTGGGAGTGGGACGCTTTGGCTGTACCAATGGAACGTGTTGGTCTTAACTTAGCTCATAGCGTCGGTGGTCCTGAGCAGGTCATTGAGGAAAGCTAGACGGGGTGAGGTCAGTGCGACAAGTGTGGACGCGACGACGGGGTACGCACAAGTTGTGAGATGTGTCTAATGCGAATCCACGGAAGGGCTATTGGACGAGTCGGTCAGCGCAAAGGGCACCGAGAACGTGGGTCAGACACGCACGTAGGCAGGGGCGTCGGTAATGGCGATGGGTGCCTCGAGGGTGTACGTCTTGCCGCCATAGTAATACCAAGGCTGATCAAAGGTGGCGAGGCCCTGGAACAGACCGAGCATGAAGTTGGCGGTCCCCTTTACATACAATCGGTGACACCCATCCTCCAATTTCACGACGACGCCCATGGCTTTGCGTTCGCTCGAGAAAGGAAACACTTGGATGACATCAGCCGCGTCTCGGGTTTCTTGATGATTTGGCCAGTTGAGTTCCTTCGCAAAGTTCAGGAGCGCAATCTCTGTCTTGCTGCCAATGAAAGCCGGCCGGCCGGTCTCGGGATCTATATCTTCAAAGGCAGTTGTGTTGGTAGCGATGGCCTCGTTAAAGAGTCTTCAAAGTTGAGGCGAAAGGGCGGTGTTGATTTGGCTCGGCTCTGGTCGACGGAGAAATCCTGGTGGTGACTAGAAATCCCAGAATCGGTACTCTTGCGAAAGCGATGTTCATCTCCTACATTCACCCTCGACTGACAATGCTGCAGCTGGCGTGCGAACTTGGCGTGAATGCCGATGGACCCTGCCACGATGGACATGGAGTTTTGGGTCAGAGTACCAGTCTTGTCTGTGCATATAACAGACGCGTTCGCCATAGTTTCGCATGAACCGAGTACACGGACAAGCTCTCCTTTGTCATGCGCCGCGTAGTGAACGCGAGCGCAATCGTGACAGCAAGAGGAAGGCCTTCAGCAAAGGTCAGTCTGGGGTAGTCAGTGGCGGTACACTTGACTGGCCTTCTGGAACGGCAATTACCACGAGGGTGACGGAGATGGTAAGAAAAGCTATGCGTTTCTGATTTGCGTTTCTGGATGCGTTCAAAGTCAGAAACTGGATGAATAGGAAAGGGAGAAATTTGAACCTCGCAGGGTTACTCGTTCCCAACTGGACGAAGAAACGTATTATAAGAGCGCCAAACAAGATTGCGCCTGCTATAATCCCAGCCTTTGCGATCAATTCTGCCATAGCATTCAGCTTCAGTTGTAACGGGGCGTTCTCAGAGTCGGTACGCAAGGCTGATGCGATCTTAGTCCTGGAGGAAGGGGAAGGGACAGATTCCTCTCACCCATCATGATACGCCCATTGAAGCCTTTTGTTCCGACTGCGCCGACGACATATTTACCGACACCTTCCAGCACATTGCTGCCGCTAATGATGAGACAATCCACGTTTGCCGGACTAGGCAATGTATGCTTGAACCCCCCTCCGACAGCACCCTCATCTCCATGGTGTGCGCTATCGTGTGCGTGCTTGAGCTACCACATCCTACGATACGCAAATATTAGAAAAAAGGTGACCAACGATGCGGGGAACGTACTTTCACATCTATGAGATGCTCTTTGCTATGGGACCACCATGGTCGGTTACATCCAGAAAGAAAAAAAAATCTTTGAATTTCGCTTTTGTTATCATCATTTTGAAACAGTCGTCCCTGGATGTCCGAAAGGTAGAGACTCTGCAACGGTGGGGTCAACACCGCTGGCCCAGTAATGACGGTAGAAAAAAAGACATACGATGTCCTACGTAGGCGCGACCCTCCAGTTCTTGTTACGCTGTTTCGCCAAGACTTTGACGACGTCCGCCTTGTTGCCCATCAACCTCGACAGTCCCATAACTTACTTTCGACACGTTCCTATCCGAAGTAACATGTTGCCTTGCTCTGCCTTTTTGAACATGAGCACCAACTCGTCGATCAGGGCATATGACATCCAGTCCGACGTAATGTTGATACAATCTTTGATTTTGCTCAATCCGACGGCGAACGTTCTGAGAATAGTGTGTTAGGCGGAAATAGAACCGATTCATGCCACGAAATGTGCGAGTAAAACAACCGGCCGAGGGGACAACTCACGGATAAGATACCCTGGCGGAAGACGATGATGTACATGTTCAAGGGCTCGAGATGAGTGGCCCGCTGCATGGACCTTCATCGAGGCTTCATCAGCAAACTACATCCAGCTCTAGAGTGCTCCACAGCACTGTCAAGTGAACATACTTGCACAGCAAGGTCCATGCTGGCTAGCCACTCCAAGCCATGCATTTTGCTATGCATAGCCATGGACTACTATGGGTGTTGTTTACAGGTGCAGATTAATTCATCTTCTCGCCTCTATAGAACACTAGCCAGTATTCTCAAGTACAGTATTCTCGCCAGATTAGAGCACTAGGCTACTAGCCAGTAATCTCAAGTATGTAATAATTTTCAGAATTGATGCCGAGCAAACAAATCACTCCAAATAAGAAAAACGCTCGCGAATTTCGCAACTTGCATACAACGGCACAGCCGAAGTTCGAGGAGACAAACAAGGGATATACTACAATGAAACTAGCACAAAATCAATCCACCCGCCACTGGCAAACCCACACTAATCCAAAACGACATTTAAATGATCGTGGCGCTCAACGTGAGAGTCGATTTCCTGAAGCGAAGCCCTAATCGATGATCAGATAACGTCACAGACCCCGGCGAACACACTTACCACCCCTCCCGGGCCCATTGTGATAACTGTGCTCGCAGCCGGGGACCGTGGTACGCGTGTTTGAGAACTTGATCGACCATTGACAAAAGGCCACGGTAAATGGACGAATACGACTTCCCGGAGAACTGCGGGATGGACCTGCCCGAACCATTTTGAGCAAAACCGTCAAGCACGCAGTTGTGCTAGAAGAAACAGAAGAAACAGTCAGTACGCCAAGAAAAGGATTCTGTAAGACTTACCGCGGCCGCTACAAGGGCCAAACAAGACACCGGGATCGAACTGCGAAATAAATCAGGGCGTTTATCCGCGATGCGATAGGAACCGAGGTAGAAAAATTCAATCAAAGCCTGTTTCAGAGCCGGGTGAGCGAAGTTCTTTGTCTTTCCCTAAAACACATATTAGTTGTACAAACAGCGACCGAATGAAAGTGGGGCTTACATTTTCGTCCAAGCCGTCCCGCAAAAAAAGGGACCGGTCAATAAGGCTCATGGCCTTAGACTTCACCCACTGTGTTCGCTCTTCCGTGTCAGGCGGAGCGACTAAACCGTATGTGGATGGGGCAACGCCAACAGCGACCGTCTTCAGCTCAGAACGCCACGTAGCGATGTCGGCGAGGAGCTTCGATGTTTGTTAGTAGTGATACGCATAGTCAGAATGGTACAGTACGTACGAGCGAAGCCATGTTGATTTGCTGTTCCGGCCAGTAATCTCCAAGAGACTTCAAAAACCAATACACATTTTGCAGACACCACTCACTAGGTTCGAGTGTAGCATTGCTTTGAGCCCACTCCACGACAGTAGCGACAAGAGACTCCATGATCGACGTTTTGAGATCACGGGATTTAGAAGGGAACGGGTTCGTGAGGACATGGGCGATCCGACAGTCCCGCTTGGCGTCTTCTAGGAGGTCCTTCCAGACGGGTGGATAGTATCCGAGCGTGTCGGGTGAAGCGGGGTCATCTTTCGACTTCTTGGAGTTCCGTGGAGCGCGAGGCCTAGTCTCTACGACGATCGACTGCTCTTGGTTCGCAACGTCGGGTGCGGCAGCCGACTGTCGGCCAGAACGAGGGGCGGAAATGCGAATATTTGGATTCCGGTGCGCTTGACTCACAACGTTAGATGACGTAGCGGCCAATCGGTCAGGGCGAGGAGCAGAGGGGCGCCCGTTTACTTGATGGTGGGAGTTAAGCACATCAACGACATCGCCATGATTCGCAACCTGAAGAACCTGTAAGCGACATTGGCTGGAAACGGATTAACATACCAGAGATTCTTCGCCGTCTGGCTCCCTAAGAGCCTGCTGAGCGACATCATCGTCTTCATCACGCGAGTGATCAAACGTAAACTCTTCGGGAAGCGGAACGTGACGGGGTGGTGTGTCGCTTCGAGGTTCTTGAGAAAAGCCTACAGAGACGTCAAGATTCGAACATAATTGTTCGGGCATCATACCTGGGTGAGCAGCCTCACGCCGATTGGTACTACCCCAACCATTAGTATCACTATCACCATCTCCGTCCGAATCGTCTGAGGACTTGGACAAGCCCTCGGATGTTTTTCCGGAGCCCATGGACACATCCGAACGGTGGTCGACATCATAGTCCCGGGATGCAGAGGGAACAGTGGGCAGGTGGGATTTTGACAACAAGACGGGATCGATCTGAGAATCCGCGATGCCTGATCTTCCGTACAGTACCCGGTCCCGCACATCTGACACCGACGGTTGCCTTGCAATGGGACGAGACGGTGGCTGGGACCATTGAGAGTCAGGTATCTGAGGTCGAGTGGAGGTAAAGTGAGGATTGTTGGACACCTGAGAGTCACGTTCAGTGGCCGGGGGAGCTACGAAGCCGAAACGTTGGGAATCAGAAGTACGTTGATGGAACGTTGGCAACGGCGCGCTTGCTGCTGAAACTGGTGGCTCCGAAACGTATGGCGGGGGAGGCTGGAACTGAAACACGAATCAGCAAGTCCTTGAGCGAAAAGGGAGACTTACCTTCTTGGTACGCCCCTTTCTAGATCTATCTGGCGCGAGAGGGTTATCGAGAGTGCCTTCAGGAATGTCGGTAGTCTTCTTAGAAAACCTGATTGGCGCCTCGAGTACTGTTCCGAGCCTTTGCAACTGGTCGATCCTACCGCCAGATCCAGCCCCACACCTGCTGGTACGGCGAGGCTCTGTCTCGTGCAGGTGATCCTCAGGCTGTCCAGAGTCGGGGATGGCGTTTTTGGAACGCTTTTGAACTTGAGCTACGACGCCGGGAACCATATCACCTTCAGCACGACGCTTGGACTTGCTCTTCTTCCTCTTTGGGGACATAACGGACCGACTGGAATCCATCAGGCCAAGGCCGCAATGAAGAAGAGAGTGGGCAAGAAAGCGAGGTGGAGTCCACACCGAGTTGTCGCTTGCTTGCATTGCCTTTATAGCGGTAAATGCTGGTCCTCGTGGACGCAGTGCTGGATGCCATGCTGCGAATATGAGTCAGTACGAGTCAGCTCAATAAGCGTAGCATATCAGAGGCGAAATTACTTGGTCCGGATTGGCGAGTCAATGACTCAATGTCAATGTCGAACTTGGAGCAGGCGGCGCATGAGGCTGGTATTGACATAAGTATCTGTATACTTATATAGTAAGCGCAAAGAAACGGAAAGAGCCGGATGGACGCTAATTGGATCGTAAAAATAAATAGTAAGCGCAAAGAAACGGAAAGAGCCGGATGGACGCTAATTGGATCGTAAAAGAACGGAAAAAACCGGATGGACGCTAATTGAATGGTAATTCGTAATCCGTACGCTACGCCCATCTGAATTTGTGTTTATTCGGTTGAGAGGGACTGTCCATACTTCGTACCCCCTTGGAGAGCGCCAGCCGCTTGAGGTAAGGAGGTATTGCCAAGTCGCCAGCGAAATCAGACTCAAGATCAGTGTCTGAGTCGGGGGCGGGGGACGAGGG
>JBBPOM010000970.1:0-15293 GCA_038091455.1 Leccinum uliginosum | reverse complement strand
CGGCGGACTCCGAGTCGGATGACTTAATGGGTTATCATCGTCAGTCAATCGTCGTTGACTCAGGGCGCGAGTTGAACGTTGAACGTTGAGGCCTCTGTTTCAAAGTGTAACCACGGATGAGTCTGCTCAGGTAGTTCACATTTCACTGTATCTTCGTAATGATGCGGCAACGACTCGGACTCGGACTGCGGCAATGAGTATTGAACGTTTGCCAGCCTGAGTGAACCGTCATCCGCGTCATTAACAAATGTTTCTAGTACAATACGCTTCACGCGTCCCAAACAACGCGTCCGTCCATTTCCGACTCAGAGGACGACGATGTCAAGAAACGTTGGAACCACATCTTCGAAAGCAAGCGAAGCAACATCAGGGTTGCAAGGAACGAAGCCTGCCAGTGAGACGGACCAGTGACTCACTGGCATGCAGAGACATTTGTTGCCAAACATTCACTTGAATCCCACCGTGCTGGTCCGTGTAATAATAGTATTATTATATATACCTTGTTTACAATGGTTCGGTTTTAAGTCATCTCACTCGTTAATCATCCTCAGCACACGAGACTGGATTGGATTGAGATGTTGAGATACGTGTTCAAGTCATGATTCACAGAAAATTTCAAACATCGGGACGTCGCGCACATGCTGGTTGAAAGTGCTTTTACGGGGATAGCTGCAACTCTAAAGCTTGAAGTTCATCAGTGGTAGACAAATACGAAAACGAAGTCACGCCGTAACCGTTCTACGGACACACAACCATCGGAGTCCGACTTGGATACGCCCTCCACGACTAAAGCACGAACCGATAACGAAGGAGAGGACATGGTGGTATGTTGAAAAGCATAATGCGATGGGCGACGTCCGTTCCGAGTCTTTCGACCGCCGCGCTCCTCTCAGACGGGGTGGTGTTGTGAAGGGCGGAGAATCCCGCAAACCCCAGCGAAATCTGAAACAGTACCATGTCCTCGTTTAGAAGTTAGATCACTTGAATCTCGATCATATATGGCAAGACAACCCTTCATGTACAAAATAAGACACGTCGCACGGCCCGGGCAATCTGCTTCCGGTCAACCTTGTCATTCTCCCACTATTCATGCTCTCTTCTACAGGTCCAGGAATTGTTGCGACGGCGAGAAATTTAGATTCAGTCACAACCGTCTGGTTTGGCGACCCCCGACGGTCGATCAATGTGCTCAAGCAGTTTTACTGTAATCTAGTGTTTCTTTTTTCCATACTTTGTGTTATGAATCACTTCAGTTTGGTTTGCAGAGAATGCTTGACTTCGCGGATTCTTAGTAATAAAGAAGGGTTCAGAGTGATACAAATTACAAACGAGGGCGACCCAATAGATAACAGTACAATGGTGCCGCCAGTGTAGTAAGAACACTAAGTTACTGAAGAACTGCAGAACATCGTCAAAGTGAGGCTCAAGTTATGGACAATATAGATTTACCTTGAATCGCTATCCCCCGAAATGGACTCAGCCTCTCCCAGTTGTTGCAGCATACGAACAGCGGAGATGGTCGCTATGTATGTTTCGGCAGTCAGATCACCGTCACCACTAGTGTCATAGAATTGCGAGCGTAGTCTGTCCATAGTGTCGTTGGGGACACTCAAACCGATCTCCTCCTCGACCTCCTCAATAACCTTCTGAGCAGCAAGCATCATCCTCGCTCCACTTCGTTTCCTTTGCAAGGCTTCGTGCCACATCCTAGCCTTTCTTTGTTTGTTGGATAAAGGAGGGAGTGGTAAACGGTTCTGTTCGCGGTCAGAATGTGGCTTGTGAGATAACATAGGGGTAGATTAGATACCTTCGCCGAAGACGTACGCGAGCGAGAGCGGCCACCTCTGGAACTTGAGCGCGAGGAGTCCAACAAGCGAGCGATCTCTCCTGTGAGAGATTCTCTTGAAGGAATATCATGCTGTACGTCGAGTGTATGGTACACAAAGGGTCCAGATTGTGTCCGATCCCCTGAGATGACAATGATAACCATAGGCTCCAGATCAAGCGAAGTAGAAGCTTCCATGCTGTCAAGGTGGGTTAGGGATTTGAGGAAAGGTTAAACAAACAAACACTGCATTATTTATGTACCGTTACAAATCGGAGCATCGGAGTTCGTAATAGATAACACAGCAACTTGGAACTAGCAGTCAGCGTTCAGGAGCTTCTGGTCATGGATCAGTAAGGGCAGAGGGTCGGCGTGCAGAAAACTGCCCAAACTGCCACGATGAGGGATAGAATGTGGGCGAGCAATGAATCTTGTGTACAATCGAAAAATTTCAAACGCCTCTTCCATCTTTTCGCCTACGGCCCTCGGTGCGAGGAGCTCAGTGATGAATTCCTGGATGGTCTTGATATCACTGGTCACCCCGCTGTTCAACACGTCTGTCCACTCCAGCCACGGGCTGTTCGGAGTTGGTTGTGCGCTGTTTCCGGTCCTCCGCTTCGGTGGCCTAAACGTTGTGGGGACCCGTAGGGTCGTCTCAAGGTAAAACCGCGCGACGTGCACGAGCTACGATAAGATCAATTATAAGTTATAAGTGAGTGAGAAGACTGCTTACCCAGGTAATTTGAGACGCTGCTGTGTACGCGGAAACTTCAGTGAGCTGGCAAACCGTGACGATGTCGTTGTCCGGATCTTTGATTTCATCCAGAGCACCGCACCAGCCTGGACAGGTGATATCATAAAGGGATTTTTGCAACAAGTGAGCGAAGTCTTCGTTTCCGAACCAAACGACATTTCCGTCTTCCTTGAATTGATGTAGTATGCGACAGCCGTATTGCGCCGAGAAAGACATTTGAGAAAGAAGCGACCTTTTGTCGTCGTCCGTCAACCCAGACCGGACAATGCCCGGATGATCCGCCTCTTCGCAGACGAAGTATCTCGCTTTTTTGCACGCGCTTTCGCGTGCCGTGCGTACAACTTCGTTGAGCTGTGTAATATCATTAGTATCTCGTCGATGAAACAATGTGGTACGTACGTGGAGCCGGACATGTTTGCAAAACGTGGATGACCCCCACGAGATGTCGATTTCCGCCTGGTTGCCACCGGGCGGAGTCCATTTCGCTATAATGTGTATATCGATTAGTTTGGACAATGAACATGATGAACGACGTTCACACCTTTCTCGGGCCTGAGTAAGCTCCGCGCAAACCGCGACACGGCGGTATCGCGTACGCGGTTGAAGACGGCGTCGGGGACCGATACACCCATCGATTGAACCTTGATGTGTTGGTAGACGAGGTGCGACATTTCTGAAACGATGCGGCCCCAATTGGGCGCCTCAGCTTCGTATACTAAGCCCCGTAGGAGCGCGGTGAAGACGCGACATAAATGGTTTTGTATATCGGGATTGAGGGGGGGTGCGCGTGAGGGTAATTCTTCGATGGGAGGATTGCCAGTGGCACAAAGTATTTGTACGACTTCAACGACAACGTTCGGATCGACAGCAATTGTCGGGGTGGACAGGAATGGGCCCAGGTTGGCACGATCGCAGATTTCGAGAACCCACGTGTCGTCGCCAGGAGTATTACCATCCGTGTCACCTTGGTTTTCAGGCAGCGAGAGGGGCGAATCGGCAAGCCACTGTCGTAGGTCGAAGTCGTCGGTCTCACTGCCAGTGGGATACATGGTGGCGATAGGCAAGGAGAAATACTCCCTTGCCGATCGGTTATATTGAGTCCCTCGAGCGCAAAGCTATATAATATGTAAAATTGAATGCGGCTAACGTTATAACTGATCATTGCTCAATTCCGAATTTGGCATATGCCGGCCGGCCCGCCACCGGGCTAAATTCGAGGTTCAAGTTCTTCCTCGCCTCTGCCCCGCCGGCCGGCTGTGTGGGACCACGGGCTTCCGAAGTCGTAAAAGCGGCAACGTTGAAGTAACGGCGTCCGCATGCCCATTGCCCAAGCAAAGATTGCAATTTCCATTCGACCGTGGGATTCACTTTCTATATATCATTCGGTCTCGCACACTGGTGCATATGTAGTCATACACGAGAATGTATTAGCCTATCTACTTAGCTACAGGAATGGATAAGAGACCATGCTACCCTGCTAACGAGAGATCGTACTGTGAGCGATCTCCCGGTTAGGGTTTGGGAGGCTCAGGTCTCGAGAAATCGCGAACCGAGCCTTGAGCGCGAGCCTCCGAAAGCACGGCCCGACACGGCCTGAAGCACTGTGATGCATACGAACGCAACGTGTACCTTGATGATACCGTGCGAGTCCTTGTTCAGTGAGAAGAAGGGACTGCATTCCACCCTTGGTTTTACTTTTGTATCGACAGGCACAGATGCGGTCCCTGCCCCGGCATCACATTCATTCGAAACAACGACAGCAGCCAACGCGGAGGCGAGCGGTCGCTTGCACCACTGCAACGCCACCAGATAGTTTCAACTTTGAAAGCCCATCTTTGAGGGCAGAGAGTGGGATGAAGTGATACGTGACAGAGAGTGGGAGAAGTAGGGGGAGGCCATAGTTAGTTTCAAGCGAGACACAAAGGAGGGGAAGACGAGGAGGCATTCCGTAAGCGGGAATCGAACACGTTGAACGTCGAGCGAGGGAGATGGGCATGGATCATGAATGAGGAGTGAGATGGACGAGAAGTCCGAAATATATTAACATGATAGGACGACAGGAGAGTGGGCGTACATACCATGTAAAACTTTGCTACAGCAGGCCCAGATGAGCCAGGTCAATATAATCCCAACCCGAGAGTGCGGTGGGAGAGGACGCGCATCCAATGCAGCAAGAAGGCGGCGGTGCCGGGCTGGGCGACGCAGGCGGGATAGTTGGTGTGATGATGGTGTCGGAGGAGGGGCGGGCGTAGCGGATGCTGGGGTCGTTGGCGGGTGCAATGAGGAATTCATGCCATCCCAGCACCGTTTTCTACGTACCACTGGTGAGCGAGAGGAGACGGACACGAAAAGAGTAGAATGGAACCTCCGAGAATGACATATACGGGGAGCGCGAAGAAAATGGTGAAACGGTCGCCGCGCCCGTGGACGTGGTCGAGCGTGTTGTGCGACTGGAGGTCGACGCGCCAGCCCCTCAGTTTGAGCGCGGTACATTGGAGGTCGCTATAATTCTCGTTGGTGATTTCCGTCAATTTCCACCAGTTGGCAGCAAACCTCTGTACTGGCAATTAAATCCCTTAGAAGCAACAGCGGACGGAGGTAGGTCTTCTTCATCTGACAAAAGTTGCCGTAGCCTGAGAGCCAGTTGTAGGGAGAGATCTTGTCAAGCATGACGAGACGTACTTGGGCGCAGCGGGCGGAGCCATCGAGGAAGGCGGAGACGAAGACGCGCTGTGGTGCATAGGCAGCGGTAAAGGGGGTCCGCCACTGTTGTCGTTGGCGAGTACTACTGTAGTTTCGAGGGTCCGCTCGGCCGTGACCGAGTGCCAACCTTGCTCATGCCCGCCTGGATCAGAGTGTCCGAGTCCGTGCCTGGATCGCCCTCTGGCATGACTACCTTGAAGAAGCCATATACCTCCGTCGACCAGGTGAGTGCACAACGTACCCCGCGTCGCACCCGCCGCCGACGCCTTGATGTCAGGAATGGCTTGCAGACTGCTCAGAACTGGCTTGCCTCCGAGTTCGGCGCCTCGACCAGTTCATCAGTGGCACGTCGAACTTGAAGCACAGCTAACCTCTCCGACTTTACCATGCCCTGCTCCGTAATCAACCCTCTCTCCTTGCTTTCGGTCCCAATTCACCACCTCGTCTTCGCCCGTCCAACGTTTGACACGTTGGTCGCCAGGCCCAGCAAAGACCGCCGAACCCCATTCAGAGCAGATCGAACAAATCTCTCTCCCTTCAGGAAGGGCACACTGAGCCCACGGGTTGATTTCCGTGTCGTGTTACAATCAAATGGTATCGTCTCCCGCAAATAATTTCCTCTTGCAACGTAACGAACACTTCGAAGATGCTTGAAAAAGCACCCAGGACATTATTCTTCACGGCGCTTCCATTCCTCTCTCTTGGGTGAGTCGCGAGTATGATAATCTAGTGTGTTCGTATCGGATTTTCTCAAATGAAGTGTTTCAATGTTTCAGATCCTTATCACGGTTAACGGTATATCGGATTATGTCGTGCCGTTTTCAACAACATATGGTGGCCCCTACATCCTCGAAAGAGAATTCTTAAAGGTGAGGTCATGTATCTCATCCCTCGCATGTTAATATGACAGTGTTTACTTTGTCTGTTCGGGCTAAACACAGGGTCCATATGAACTTGAATCTGGAAACCTTTCCGTCTTCACAATCCCTTTTACTTTTATCGCTTAGGCAGGGCAGGGACCGGATTGCCGCTGGGCGCCCTTATCGACTACGCAGGTCGGCAGCTCGTGTATGCCGCCTATTGGATCTATTGATAATTTCGCAATCAACTTGATTAGGTAAAGCGGTATGGAGTCCTCTGTTTCGCCACCAAAATGCGATGTACTTGGAAACCTCCAATAAAGCTCTTCTGTCATTTCGAACATTGCGAAACGCTCGCACAAGTCCAACTCTCTTCATGCCTTTAGAAAAGAGATTGCTGCAAGCCTGCTGTTTGATAGCGATATTTTGCGTGTTATACCTGATAATGGGGTACGCTACGCTGCTTCTAAGGAAAAGAGGTACCCGTTCTGCGTAGCCTCGACCGTTGACACTCTGACACATGTATCCTCAGCCGTGATTGTCCATCGCCTTCATCCCCCCCCATCAGCCGACAGATGATTGAGGAATGTGTTCCTCCGCAGCCATCGAAGCGGACACGGCGAAGTTGACCCGACCTTTTCAGTATTCACCTCTTGCCTTTCCCCCGCGCCACGAACAGTTAACCGATGATTCTTTGCGAGTCGACCGCTCCCTTGACATCGAGGCTGGACAGACTTCAAGGCCGCACATCAAGCTATCTTCAGAATTGTTCCCTGCAATCGGGTAGGTGGATAACGAGATTCGCAGGCTAAGCTCTTCTCCGAAGTATCATGAGTGGGTTTTGCGGTGTTCTATTCGTCTACAAGGGATTAATTCTTTCGTCCACTAGGAGCGCGCTACCAGTACAGGATCCAACCAATCATCTGAATCAACAGCCTGAATCTCGTCGTCGGACTTCCTCCGTCTCGCATGAATCTGCAACTCGGATCATCAATCTGTCTGCGGGCGGCAGAATAATGACGGTCGCTCTCACGATGCAATCGTCGCCCCGATTCTTCGGGCAAGTTTATTCCCTCTTACCAGTCATCTCTTATTCGATCATACGTATTCAACAGCTTTTATAATCGGTTCTCCCAATGAGCTGGCTCGTTTTGCCAACAATACCACAGCAAGGTGTCGAGAGCGAAATTCATCCCCCAGTGGTCTTGCGTTCGTTTTCGATATGTTTCCAGTATCATTCTTCTCTGAATTCTTTTGTAGGCACGCTAGGCCACCTACTGACTGGTCGTCTGGGTTATGTTGAGAATGCTGCTACGGCTGCTTCTCGAGTCCTCCGAGCGTGACTTGGCAGGAAGACCTTTGGAGGCATTCTCCCAAACTTGAGTTGGCGTAAGCTCTCGCGAAAGGAATCCATATACTCGGCCATTCTCTCTGAACTCATCTGTCCAGATGCGTACGATTTCACCTCGACCAACGGAACGATATTTGGTGTGTGGACAAGTGGCCTCTACGGGGTTCTTGACGAAATTCGGTGATCGGTATGTATCACCCTTTGTAGCGGTGACCTTGTGTTGACTATTTTCTTTAGCGAGATTGTGTCAGAGAGGATTGGTGCCCATCGCATCCATACGGTTGAGAAACCTATCGATCATCGCAACATCCAAATTACTCCCATGGTGGTCGACACTGGGTTGCACCGCATTGCAGTAGTGGGATCCTCAACGGAGCCGTTTGCCAGGTCCTCGTATTCCTCTAAGGATAGCAAGTTGGTGCACCTCGGGCCTTTTGGAATTAACGTCGACATCAGCGTCGACGCTCAGCGAAGCCGACCTGATTCCAGAATCCAATGTGGCATTATCACATAAACAAGAGCCGACATCTGGCACCGCTCAGGTCATCTCCTCCGCACTTGCGACTGCGAGCGCAGTCGCCGCCGTCGCTTCAAGTTACGGCGAGCATTCTCCAACCGTTTCTGTTTCTTCTTCCTGTCCGTTCGCGGACAATGATATCAACAAGACTATATCGGCTCGGACCGCAGTTCATTTTTCTGTCACGCCCACAATGACGATCGAGGAACGGTCCGATGACTATCATCTCTCTGGGGTAGCGTTGGTGTCAAACTTATCTTATGGTAAATATTTCTGACGTTGTATTCAGACGAATGGCAAGATTAGCTGTTCTCTTGAGCGCACGGCCAGTAATCAATTGTGGCAAGTTCGACAAGCTCGCGATCGAAAGGGCACCGATGTGCATCGCGGTGGAGGTTCCCAGGCATCGGATGCCTTCGGTCCCGGTCGGGTTCTTCGCCTTTAGTCCCGCGATTGTCTACTCTCCGTTAGGTACTGCGCAGTTGCGGCGGGTCGGGAAGCGGCGGGCGCAGTACCCCGCCGATGACGCAAGGCACAAGGCAGGGCTACGACATCCACGAAACAGTTTCCCCCGTTCTCGCACAGCGAATTGATCCAAACTCGACCTTCCAGAGAGCAAGGTGTCCCTATCGATGTCAGCGTTACCCGATCTACGTCTGGGAGATTAAGGTAGTAGCCATTCCACTACTTAGCATGGTAACAGGATGCTGACGGAAGCGAGAGTCGCCTGGGTGGAGGCACCTTAGATCGCTCTTCAAGCTTGCTAGATGATACTCATGCCTCGGATCCAGTGTTGGCGCGAGCCGGCCTTCACTCGCATGCTGATGTAAACGCAAGGGTGTGCGAGTCTGATTCGGTGCATTCGTGAGTGCTTATATACTGGATGCGCTGATCATGATTCAACGTCTTTCCTAGTCTTCCTGATGCAAAGGATCGCCTTGGCAGACTTAATTCGCAACAGGCAGACACAGCGTGCGTTTATCTTAGTTGGAATAAGACGAGACACAAACGACAGCTTCGAATACCCAGCAGAAATATGAAGTGCCTCTTAATAAATACTTGGGATCAGACTCGGAGGGCACGTGTGTGCACCGCGGTGGCGTCGGAGAAGGAAAAGTTAGTTTCAAACAGGAGGGGCTGGCAACTAGGTGAATGGAATGTTGAATATATGTGCGTCTTTAATACTTACTAGCCATTCTGGTACCTGTAGTTGTGGTGTAATCGAACACTCCAAGAGTACCAGAGTCGCGCACGAACTCAAAGAGCGAGAAAACGCAAAGTTGGCATCTTCGAAGAAAGATTATCAGTATAGTTCAATGGTGTCAGGATTACTGGCGGCAGCTACCGTAATTGCCGTCGCGCTAGAGGCGCTTTCGGATTCTCGTCGTGAGCATCATTCTGGGCGCGCGGAGCCAAATTCGACGAGCATCAAGAGGTAATTCGTGATCATGTTTCCCCTACCAGCAAAGGATCCCGCAAAGATCACCGAGGACAGAGAAACGCTGTTGATTGGGAAGGACGTCTCTGCGAATTTGAGGGTACACTGGCAAGAAACCATGATTGCTGATTTGCCATCGTCCTTGGAGCCGAAGACAGGGCAGACGCCTGCTCCAATGATACTCAGTGAAACCGAAGCCGAACTCAGTCGACGAACTAGGTCCGTGAAATCTGTGTTCACTCAGCCTGTAGCGTATGCTAACTTCTACTCAGTTGTACTGACCAAACATCACGAACTATGACGATTGAAGATCGAAAGCCTGAAATCACCCGCACGGATAGCCGCCCAGGTAACTCTCATTCGATCCAAGCCTTCATCTTGTGCTCATTGGCGTTCGAAGTAAGTCGATGGGTAGCGTCACCCTGATCAAGATCGGAGTCCATACACAAAAATCACTACCATCTAATGGGAGCGCTCTCGAGATTCCCACATCGGCACAAGCGCGAGAAGTGTCAGGTCGAGTGCAGACTGACCAGAGCAGCCGAGAGGAAGTCACTGGATGGTTACGATTACTTGATCGTGAGTTTTATTGAACATATCTCACCACGCTTTGCTGATATGACGAAGACCTGAGCGGAAAAATGGATGCTTTGGCAGTAACGGCTCGGACCAACATGGTTCCCTTATATATGGTCGCCGTCACGCGGACGACTGAGAATCGTTCATCTCAAATTTCGACATGGAGCGAAGAGCAGATCATGGAGGCACATACACATCGTCATCGAGACGCGAGGTGGAGCAATAGTCCGCTCTGTCGAACTCGATCACGGCAGAGTCCGAGAAGTATGGAGTTATCGCAGTTGCTCCTCAAATCACCGTGAGCATGCAGCATGCAGCGACGGTGTTGAAAACGACAAGGTTAGTATCTTCTATTCACCATATCAAGCAAATATATATTTCTGCCAGTAGCGACATGGCCAAATAGACGGGATCGACGTCAGAACGGCCAACGAACGAAAATCGCCACTGCGATCTGGCATAGATACAGGCGGAAATCCTTTTTCTTCTGCATCTAGTTCGGTGCAGAACGACTCGGACCGGCTTATTCGGTCGCTCGAATCGACCATAGTGGAACTTGAAAGTCATCAAACGGCAGTTCCGGAAGCTGTCACGACTCACTAGTACCACATTCACGAACCTCAGCTCGGAAACTCTAGACGTCGACGCCAAGTTTCCCACCAAAGAAACCACTCCGGTTCCCGGACAACTCCTGCTCTGATCATCCTTACAAGAGAGTGCCATCATCGACCACATTGAACCGTCCACGCACGCTGAAAAAGCAGCTATAATGATCACAAAAACATTGTTGGTTATTGCTGTTACATACATGAAGCCAAGCTAACCTATTGAATGACTACGAATGGCAGTGGCACGAACCAAAGCGGAATTTCTTTGTCCATTACGACGATCACGTTGAAGGTGTTGATGGAGTTCGGGTCGGAACGACCATTGACCTCCAATCCGGTACCTCAGTGATCTGTAACGAGGGTATCGCTACCCAGTATGCTACCTTATCTGTTGAAGAGAAAGTCAGTTCCACGGAGTTTTCTAAAACTTTCACCCCGAGAATGGCTCACTGAAACGATCGGGTCGCGTCCCAATTGATGAAAGGAAAATCATTGGCATCCTTGATATTCACGAGTCGAGTGCTGTGGACGTTGATGATACACGGGTGCAAGGAATCATAGCTGCAGTTGTGCGAGTAACATCGTAAGCATGTTTTTCCTTCCCATCGATCGAAGTCAGCTTTCATTGCAGGGATCCTACCACCAGCGCGTCGTTGGAAGCGAAACCTTGTGAGAAGACAAAAGGAATCGTTCAACGCGCGTCGAGTACGGATTTGAATGGCAAAGCTACACATGGTCTCCGCACCTCGCGAAGCTGGAAGGTCTGCATTTCACTCACCCTTGGTACCTTCTCTTCGCCCGCACGTTCTGGGTCACTTTGGCGAGCGAAAGCGAGATGACTACGGTTGAATATCGGCCCGAAGAACCTTCTGCAGTCGATACCGGAGGATCAGTTCCCGACTCCACAAGCATCCTCCCCTCCTCTGCTCACGCTACCGAGAAAGCTATCGCTTTGGGTTGTATTATTGGTGCATCGACACTAAATGATTCTGCGAGCGAAACCGAGCTTACTAAAATCAATATTAGCCCGCAGAATCTTCTGTAGTTGATACCCCGAGGAACAGTTCCCTTCACAACTTGAAGTACCCTCCCCTCCACTCATGCTAGCAAAAAAGCTATTGCTTTTGGTTGCGTTACCGGCACCTTGACACTGCAAGATTATGCAGTGGAACACATCTCCCGCGATGCTCCGCATGCCGAACAGTGAGAAGAATTGGAACTCGAGTATATTGAGACGGATATCGAGTTCCACCTCGAGCGTTCTGCGCCCCATTGATTGCGTGAGGACATTTTTGACCTCTTTTCCCTAGCCATTCGAGTTGATTATGTGTTCGTGTCTCATGCCAGTGATCGACGAGTAGAGACAGCAGTCGATCCCGTGACTGTTGCTTCGTCTTTCTCGGAAATCCGCGGATTCCGTCGATGCGCGGCTCTGCTCTAGCGGTATCATATCAAAAGAGATGTCCTTGGGGTCGGACGTGGAAATGATTATACAGCGAAGCAGCATTACATCAGTGGTACGTACTGATTCTGCCTTATCTGTACTAGCTGAGTCTTGCGCACAAACGAAAAAAAAGTGCTCGATGCTCACAGAAACATCCAGGGTGCTCTTGTCGTGTCTTCGGAACGGTGAAACGAAGAGACGAAGCATGCTCAGGTTTCCCTTGATGTCGGGGAGATGCGGTCATCTGTCACAAAATTCTCGTTCGTGAGTATGTTCCAGATTCATGTTTTGTCATGCAAGCTCATTGATGCGCAGGGAGGGGTCGTTTGGAAGGTCGGATGTGTTGTATCACGAAAGCCTCAGTAGTGAAACTGCAGCCTCTGAGTCAAGCACACCACCGATACGAACGTCAGTTTGTCCATTTCTTACTACCTTGTCCTCACTTATGCGGCGACAGTCGCCGCGTCAGACTCGCGTAGCGTTATTCTGTGTCAGTCAGAACCCAAGCGTTCTCTCTATTAAGCAACCGCAGAAGAATCGAAGGATAAGTGCATTAATGATGCCCGAGTCGACGCCCTTTTCATCAAGGCAGGTTCCGCAACTACCTAGCGTGACAATGTATCCACTGTGTCGGAGGACACTTCTTGGCTTGTCATCTCGCAAGAGGTCTCGACTGCGACTACAGAATCGTCCCAGACTACCGTCGCTCGTGCCCCCCCTCGCCGATTCTGACCACGGAGAATGGTTCTCGTGATGTATACAGGTCCGCGGGTCAACCGTCGGGTGATCACCTCGTCTCTGGAGGCACCGCTGATCTCTCTTTAGGTGCTTGGTATCCCTGAGGACATCTCAAACCGAAGCGAGCATGGACGCCATCCGTGCTGAGGATGTATCTGGTGCGTTTCAGACTTGAACTCTTCGTTGACATATCTGACATGTGTTCTACCGTCAAAGGATCAGTCGATCGCGGATACTGCGCAAAGTATCGACAGTAGCGTCGTGGCCGCGTCTCTGCGGGCGCACGATCGTCCAAGGAGTCCGAATTCGTCAAGAAAAGACTTATCGACTGCGGGGACGCACCGAATACGTGACATTCACGAAACAGAAGACGAGGTTGAGGTCGAAGACGAGGTGGTGGGGTGGTGAGTGAACCCGGCGATCTGTCGCGTCGCTGCCGTCCAAGGAGTCGGAGTTCGTCAAGGGAAGACTTTCGTTCAAATCGACTGCGGGGACGCACCGAATACGTGACATTTTCACGAAACAGAAGACGAGGTTGAGGTCGAAGACGAGGTAGTGGGGTGGTGAGTGAACCCGGCGATCTGTTCATCCTCGACCGCGGATACCGCACAAATCATCAACAGTAGCGTCGTGGCCGCGTCGCTGCCGTCCAAGGAGTCGGAGTTCGTCAAGGGAAGACTTTCGTTCAAATCGACTGCGGGGACGCACCGAATACGTGACATTCACGAAACAGAAGACGAGGCTGAGGTTGAACTTGAAGACTCGGACGAGGTGGTGGGGTGGTGAGTGAACCCGGCGATCTGTTCAGCGCTCAGCATCCAACACCCTCTCCCCGGGCCAGTGCCATCGCGATTCACACGCTCCCGTCCAACCTTGCTCATCATTACCACCCTTCCACACCTCACGTTGCATCTAAGGACAAGTGCGGTGACCGCCATATGATTTCGTTCCATCGGGATCGCATGACGACCGCCACACGTTGTCCCTCTTGTCACCTGGACGCATGCTTACACCAATGAGTGCCAGTGCCAAACGATCAATAATGCAATATGATATTGGTCACGGTCCGCATGGTGTTTGTTATGTAATGTTTTCCCACGGGCTTATGCTATCTCCGCATCTTGCAGTGGCTTTCTGTACTTATGCCTCACTCGTCGACAAGAAGGAACATCCGACGCTCAAATCGCAAAAATCTTGCGGTACGATTCGTGGGCGGATTGGCATCGCGGAGGTGAAGATGGTCAAGAGTGTCGTCAATGCGAGGAAGGTATGCCGCGAGTCATAGTTTCCAGGCTTGTCTATACCCTTCAATTTCATGCGTGTCTAGTTCTAGGGTGCCCTCAAGAACCATCTCGACCGACTGGATATTCAATATCCAACATCCAGCGAGGCTTTTGCATCTACAACAACTGTCACTATGAGCCTTTTCACGGGACTATGACGGTGTTGAAGGGGTAGATTCACCGGCTGTCGCGGTGCACAAGGACAATCTGAGGTTGGTGTCTCTGACGTCCCAGACTTTTCTTTGCTAATTATCGTCTCCCAGCTCCTCGCAAGAGAGGTGGATGCGGAACCCAAACAGATTCAAGGAGGGTGCGCTTGCTCTTTCCAAACGTTGGAGAGTGAGTGTGTTTATAATTACATTCATCATCCTACTTCACAAACGATTAATGCAACCTTTGATGCGCATAGAACAACGATCCCAGCGGGTTGGCGTCTGCTGGTCAGGAACGATGAGGTATTTGGCCGGCGATCGGACGCGGAAGTGTCGGTCATCCAACAGTGCTTCGATACCAGATCTGTCTGAAGGGTTGAAGGACGGAGTCGAGTGGCACAAGTCTTCCTGAATCACGTACGTAGTGATATTCCTCTTCTTTGCGCAAGTCGGTGTAGTTGGACGAACAACGGCTGAAGCGCTGACGGACGGCTGGTTTTCCAGGGATGTGGACGGCGAGGGAACTCCCGCCAAGCCACGAAGATGTGGTCGGTCTGGCTCTTTCGGGGTCACACTCACAACCATACCTTTGGGACGAGAAATCAAGTGCCGTCGCCGCTACTGTCACGGCCATCCAAAAGCGCTTCGGTACCAGCTCTGTTTGAATGGTTGAAAGACGGCGTTTCCTGGATCGCGTATGTACTAATGTTTCTCTTCTATGTGCAAGTCAGTGTAGTTGAACGAACGACGGTTGACGGACGGCTGATTTTCCAGGGATGTGGACGCGAAGGAACCCCCGCCAAGTCACGAAGACGCCGTCGGTCTGGCTTTGGTCACACTCACAAGCGCTGACGGACGGCTGGTTTTCCAGGGATGTGGACGGCGAGGGAACTCCCGCCAAGCCACAAAGATGCGGTCGGTCTGGCTCTTTCGGGGTCACACTCACAACCATACCTTTGGGACGAGAAATCAAGTGCCGTCGCCGCTACTGTCACGGCCATCCAAAAGCGCTTCGGTACCAGCTCTGTTTGAATGGTTGAA